>CACVKI010144761.1:0-11347 GCA_902732785.1 Trichogramma evanescens
AAAGTGTGTCAGCCGGATGTACGCACGCGTTATATTGACTGTGTTTCTAGCCTTGTAAATAAATAGTACGATGGATAATTTTCAGTCCTGATGAAGTCGCGTACGCAAGCGACGAAACGTTGACATTGTTTTTATAATTTTTATTATTATTCGTTTTGATATTTAAATAAATCATTTCTAACTACTGTGACTACGAAGTGAAATTAGTGAATAATTGTGTGGGTCGCAATGACTTCATAATTTTTATTTGGTTTGACGGAGTATCATAGAAGTTAGAGGGTACAGCCTGACATTGCCGTTTTAAATTTAATTTCGAGTCGTAAAGCATTTATCGAGCCACTATGTTCCTCTTCTACTGGAGCGCTGACGCTGGCACTGTCCTCCGCTACGCCGCCGTTTCCTTGCCTCGGCCGTCCCGGCTTATCAGCGTGAAGCTTGGTATGATGCTTGGCGTGGCAGATAAGGCATCGCGATGCCGACGGGCACTTGTCGACAAAGTGCGACTTGTGCAGACAATTTAAGCACAATCGCTTCGCCTTGCACAGCTCAAGTCGCTGCTGCTGAGACATACTCAGGAACTTAAAACATTTGTGAAGCCAGTGGCCTGTTTGGCAGATATCACATAGCGGTCCTGGTCTGCTTGCCGGTGCATCGTCGACCCGCGCGGTGCTAGCCGAAATGCATCGGTGTCCGGTGCCTCGATCACGCGAGCTCTGGCCACTCGCCGCTGCAAGCTCCGCCGATGGTCGCGCCTGCTCCAGCGACTGCACGCGTCGCTCGAGGAAGACGATCAGATCATGGTACTTCGGAAATTCGGATGAATCTTCCCGTGAAATCTCCCACGACTCACGCGAATTAGCATCGAGCTTTCTTACGACGCAGTGAACGATCCAGTTGTCGTACTCGTGAACAGGGCACTGCAATTCTTGCAGCGAGCGCACCGCCTCCTCTTTCCTGTCGATGAGATTGGTAAGCTCGTCCGCCGTACGTGACTTCACCAATGGCAGCTGCATGAGGTTTTCCAAGGCATTATACAAACGAATGCGCTGGTTATCATAGCGCCGCAAAAGCTTCTCCCAGGCGACCTCAAAGTTCGCCGCGGTGATCTCCAATCCTTTCAAGCGCAGCGCAGCCTGGCCTTGTACCGCGTTGAGCAGGTGCTGAAGCTTGGCGACCCTCGGGATGGCCTCCTTGTCTCGCACCAGAGACGAGAAGCGCTGCTTGAAGCTTTCCCACTCTTCCTGTCTTCCGGAGAAGGTCGGCAGAGCGAGAGCAGGCAACGGGACAAATGGCTGCGCGCTCGAGCTCCCGGCTCGATTGATCTTGGTCTGAGGTGCTGCCGAAGTCTGCGGGATCAAGGTGGCTACGTGGTCGCGGATGAGAGCCTTGGCAACAGAATAATTATCCTCCGTTACCACGTAGATAGCCTTGGTGAAGTAGTCCTCGTTGACGAGCTGTTCCTCGAGGTCCAATAGTTCGTCATGCCTTGCGACGAACGTCTTCCAGTAGTCCTCGAGCAATTCCAGTCGAGTCTGGAAGTGCGACAGCGTTTGCCTCTCTGCGTCGACTTTACTTGTTGAGTTGGCGTAGAAGTTCATAATGTTCTTGGCGACGGTTAACTGAAGTTTCAACAATTTTGCGGCCATCCTGACTATCGAATTAAACGACCGTTGGTCACTTTTTGGCGGTTGCGAAAATTGAATTTGTAAATATTATCGTGTGGTCGATCGGCTGCCGAGCTGCGTGTTTACGGCGAGTCGATCACACACTCAAGCATTAAGGAAAAACAAAATAAACCACGCTCTCTGCTACCAAATGTTCCGTGAGAGGATATGTAATAATGTCTAGCTCGATCGGTTTAAACAAAAAAATAACGAGTTTATTAACTAATAACTTTCGTCGGCAAAAGATACTGCCAGCCGGCTCAAGAGCGTTGACGCGACTGTGTCGAGAGCTGGATGGGCTACTATATCCAGCTTCAACTTGATTAGAGTAGCTTGTTGTAGTGAACTGCCAGCCGAAAAGAAAATCAACAGCTCTTCCCGTGTATTTCCCCTATCCAGCACAAGCCACAGTCGCGCCTCATATGCCAAGACTAAGCAATAGCTGAACAACACCTTTTGAAAAGGGAACCTGCCTCACCTCGCCAACCGAGAGCCCAGGTAGTACAAATTACCCTTACAGAGAAGCAATAGGCTCACTCATGTTCCTGACTAACGTGACGCGTCCAGACCTGTCGTTTTCTGTAAATTACTCAAGTCGCTTTTTGAAGAAACACGCTAGAAATCACTGCGAAGCGTTAAAACGAGTGATGCGATATATAAAGGGAACTATCAACCATGGCATCGTATACAAACGGTCCAATGGGGGCGAAAAATTGCTTGGTTTCTCCGACTCCGACTGTGCAGGCGACGCTGATACGAGACGATCAACAACGGGATACATTTTCATGTTGGCCGGCGGTCCCATAACGTGGAGCATTCAAAGACAGTCAAGCGTAGCGCTCAGTAGTACTGAAACCGAATATGTGGCAGCCGCTGCAGCCACCAAAGAGATAATATGGTTGCGAAAGCTGCTGCGGGATCTTGGTTTCCACGACGAAAAACCAACTACTCTGCATGTAGACAACTTGAGTGCGATCCAATTGATACGAAACTCCGTTTTTCATAAAAAGACAAAACTCATCGAAGTCAAGCATCATTTTGTTCGCGAAAAATTTCAAAGCGGAGTCGTGGAAATTCAGCATGTACCTAGCGAATCACAGCTCGCAGATATTTTGACTAAGGCCTTACCGCGCGTGCAACATCAAAACCTTTGTAACGCGATAGGTGTTCACAAATTTCTCGGGTAACATGGCACTTTAGTATTTAAGGTTCAGGTATTTTCTTTAAGCTTAATCATTTAAAGAATTGTATCATTTCAAGATTTGTTATTCAAAGTTTGTAAAAATTCTTTTTATCTCCTCAACCTTGTTTGATTTGTTTAATTTCACTGTATGTCGAGTACTTGTTAAGAGGGTGTGTTGATTGTTATTATTGTAACGCGTACTCAACATCAACGAATCTCGGCACATGTACACAGCCAGGCAGTCTGGTTACGAACTCAAGCGCGAGCAGTCGCTACTAACAATAAACATCTTCAATTACACTATCCACACGAGTCTACTTTTACAACCGTCAACAACGGTGAAAAAACTTCTCGTTACTCATATTTTGATAAATTGTATTAGTAATCTTTCAGTAAAAATGTGCGAATGCTGGTCTTAATAATGTCAATATAAAGGATATATAGCGCGAATCATGTGATTTTGCACAAATCATGCGTACGATGCATCCGTTCTATAAATATTGTATGAATGCAAAAATATGATATGCCTCGTAACGGTTCCCGTGACCGATACTAAATTTTGTAAGAATCCTAGGCGATGCGCGTCCTCGCGCTGGTCGCCGGCTGGCTCAGTACTCGGTGCGAAGTTCGCACCGACCGCGGCGGCGTCGTGGTCCAACCTAGAAAAAAGTTAACGGGAAAGGGTTTGCCGAAATAACAAGAGAATTGGCAAACTACAATTGCGACGGGTGAATCGGCTTTATCGGGTGAGACCCAGCTAAGATGCCGTTGGCAAGAATTTTATTGCTGGGACCTTTTGTACTAACGCTCACCTCTCCAAGGAGGTTCTGGGCCTTCCGCCGAGTCTGGGCCGAGCTGTTGGCCCAAGTGACTCACCTTTCAATTTTGGCCGAGGAAATCTATTACGTCGTGGACTAGTACACAGAAATGAACTACACAACACGATATATATTTATGAATCTTTATTTGAAATACTACGAGATACGTGTGCTCTCGTTCGCAGTCTGTGCGCATCTGCTGAGCCCTCGTGGCTCGAGTGCCTGCGTGGCTTATCAGCGCGCATACATTCTTCGGCTAATGCCGATATATTACAACTTCTCTCCCTTTACGAGACAGGCATTATCTTCGCACGCTTTTCTATAAGTCGCTGTGATTTTCTGATTGTCTTCACTTCGGGTCGAGATTGCTCTGGTTTTGATTTCGCATTATTAGTATCAATTTTTTTTGTATATTTTAGTATTTGATCCACATGTCTTTTCCACAATTTTCCAGGCGCAATTTCGACCTCAAAGTTTACAGGCGACAACTGTGCTTTTATAATTCCCAACGTTCGTTTATCACCACTATTTGATCGGTCATTGACCCACACTCTCTCTCCTACCTCAAATTTCACATTTCGAGTTCCCGATCTATTAAATACTTGTCGCAATTGCGCATTTTCAATTTGCTCCGATACATCGGGTTGCAGACAATCAAGTTTGGTGCGAAGTTCGCGTTTGTACATCATGTATGCTGGCGTTCGTCCCGTGGAGCAATGCTCAGTACTGCGATAATCAAATAAGAACTTAGTAACCGCCTCGTTCAAATTTTTTCCCGATTTTAACATTTTGTGGACTTTGTCCTTAAATGTACCGACAAAGTTTTCGGCTGCACCGTTGCTAGCTGGGTGCCAGGGCGCTGTATAAGTGTGTTTAATATTATTACTCTTTACAAATAATTTGAATTTTTCGCTGGTGTATTGAGTCCCATTATCCGTCACCAAATGATGCGGTAGTCCGGTCGCGCAAACAAAATTTCGAACTTCGCGATGGTTTTATCCGATTGTGTATTCGATCCCATATCGAAAACTTCGGGCCATTTACTGTACGCGTCGATTACTATCAAAAACATTCGTGCTTCGATCAAGAAATCGCTATGGATTCGACTCCAGCGCTTATTCGGTGTTGGCCACGGATTCAATGGTGTTTTCGGTGGCGCTTTTCTCTCACGCATGCAAACTTTACACGTTGCTACCGTTGTGTTCCAAATCCATATCAATTTTCGGCCACCAGACGCCCGATCTCGCGCGCATTTTCATTTTGACACTGCCAAAATGAGAGTCATGCAGTTCCGCCAACACTTGTGGTCTCAAATTTTCAGGGACTATCACGCGATGACCCCAGAGCAAACAATCCTTTTCAATGAATAATTGATCTTTTTTGTTAAAAAAATTTATTTCCGTTGAAGATAATTTTTCTTGAGATGGCCATTCGTTTCTCCAGTAAGTAATGATTTTACGCAGAGTCGTATCTTTTATTGTGTGCTTTGCAATGTCTTTTGCTGATAATATTTTTAATTTTTCTTGAATAAAATTGATTGCTCTGAATTCTTTTTCGAATATTTCGATTTCATCGTTAATTGGCAATTTTGACAATGCATCGCAGTTGCCGTTATTTTTTGTGTTAACATACTCAATATCATACGTAAAATGAGACAAAAAATAAGCCCATCGCTGAAGTCGACTAGCTATCGTTAGTGGGATTTCTTGATTTGGCCCGAAAATATAGACCAGTGGTTTATGATCAGTTTTCAGAATTACATGGCGACCGTAGACATAGTCGTAGAACTTTTTGAACCCAAAAACAATAGCTCCCGCTTCTTTATCGATTATGGCCCTGTTAAGCTCCTTGTCTGGTATTACTTTTGACGCGAATGTAATTGGTCTTTCTTCACCGTTCGCATAGCGGTGTGACCGTATGGCAGAAAGTCCATATTGCGACGCATCGCACGCTAAAACTAGGTCTAGTTGGGGATCGTAATTTACCAGTACGTCAGCCGATACTATTGCTTTTTTTAGCCATTCATATGCTTCGTCACATTCAGCGTTCCACTTGTAAGTAGTATTTTTTGTTAGTTTGTACAATGGTTTAAGATGTGTTGCTCGATTTGGCAAGAATCTTTCGTAATATGTTACGAGTCATAGAAATGACAAAAGTTGCTTTTTATTTGTTGGGATTGGTGTGTTTATAATTGCTTCGACTTTTTTTTCTGACGTACATAGCTTTCCCTTACAAATAACAAATCCGAGAATTTCAATTTTTTCTTTCAAAAAATCACATTTGTCTACGTTAACGCGAAAATTATATTTTTCCAATCTTTGTAATACCGCAAACAGTATATCCACGTGTTCTTTTTCATTTTTATCCGTAACATATATGTTGTCTAGATACACTGCTATCTGTCCTTTGATATCGCGCAGACAATCTTCCATGATTTTTTGGAATTCGCCTGGGCCAGACGCGACTTCCTCGGTTAATTTTGTGTATCTAAACAGTCCGATGTGCGTGATGATCGTTAACATGTCGCGTGAGTCGGGGTGAACCGGTATTTGCATGTAAGCATGCGTCAAGTCGATTTGAGATATTGTTTCACCCCCTTGTAGCTTTCCAAATATTTCATTTATAGTTGGTAAAGGATGTTTGTTTATAATTAAACACGGGTTAACGGTCAATTTGAAATTTCCACAAATGCGTATTTTTTTGTTGTTTTTTATGATTGGCCCGATTGGTGTTGCCCATTCGCTTATTTTAACTCGCTCGATGTGCCCTAATTTTTCTAGCCGATACAATTCACATTCGACTTTCTCTCGTAGCGCGAATGGTACATGTCTGGATTTGTTCGCTTTTGGTTTGGCGCTTTCTTTTAAATTTAATTTTATAGCGGCTTGGTTAAAACAACCAGTTCCTGGACCGAATAATTTCGGAAATGCCATCTTGAGACTTTCTGGGGTTGTATCGTTAATTTTCGTTATGTTGTTGGTTTCAAATAAGGGCCACAAACCAAAAGTGTACAACCACGATCTACCCACCAGTGTCGCACCTTTTCCCGGTAATACTAATATGTCTAAGTTGTAATTTTTATTATTGTACGTGACGCTTACATTGCGTAACATACCTACGGGCTTAACTTTAAGATTATACGCGTTCATGGTATATGCGATTTTACTAATGTTTACATTTGCAAATTTCTTTCTTCTCGTGTTGTCCGAAATGATGCTCCAAAACGACCCCGAGTCTACCTCCATATCTATACTTACTGCGTTTACACGCACTTTCAAATACATCGGCATTCGGGCTGGATCTGAGTAGTCGACGTTGTTGACGCTCGCTGTGGGACCCGCCGATGTGAGATGGTAGATATGTGAGCTCATTTCACTCTCTGCGTCGCTGGAGCTGCTGCTGCTGCTGCTGTTGTCCTTTTGATCTGTGATGTTTTGGATGCCTTGGGATCGGCATGCTGCTGCTATGTGCCCTCGTCGGTTACATCGTGTACATGTTTTCCTGCAGTGTACGCAGTCTTTGCCTATGTGGCCTTTCTCTGCACAGCAATAACAGATAATAGTGCTTCGTGAACTCTTATCTCTCGATGCTTTCGACGTTGTTGCTCTGTTGCCTGGTTCCTTGTTTCTTTGACGAAATTTTTCCGATTTGAGAGCGTGCACATCTTTTTGTATGTCATCACTCTCTACTGATTTAATGGTCGACCTTGCATCCTTTTCTGCTTTTTCACGAGCCAGCGCAATTTTGATCGCTTTATCATACGTGAGTTTTGCTTCCTTAAACAGCTCTGTTTTCGTGTCGTGGTTCCGTATGCCGCACACCAACTGGTCGCGCAATGCCGTCTCCACCGACGTAAATTCACAATGCAGTGACAATTATTTCAAACGCGCAACGAAATCCGCCACCGTTTCCGAGATCGCTTGCTTTGCCGAATAAAAATTGTATCGCTCCATTATTTCGGATGGCTTTAGGCACAAGTAGTCCGTTATTAATTTGACCACATCGTTGTACGATTCGTCTTTTAGTTTTTTTGGGTGACACAAATTTCTGGCTAGCGTATAGGTATCGGCACTCACTTTCGTTAACAACACAGCTGCTTTTTTTTTATCGTCTGACACATTATTGACAAGAAAGAATAATTCTAAACGTTCGGTAAACGTCTCCCAATCATCCTTGCCAAGTTCGAATTCTAGATGGATTTTTTAGTTCATGGCCATGTCTGTAGCGTTTACACTGCTTGTTGTTGCAGCTATTGTTGTTTCGCGTGTTCCTTTGCCTTTAATCACTTGTGTAAGTTTTCTCTTGAGTCGTTCAGTTGAATCTTTCGGGTCAACTGTGATGCCTCTTGCAACCAATTGTTCGATTATTTCCTCTCGTGATTGCGACGAAATAGCTAGTAATTGGTCGTCTTCCGCGTCCGACATTTAATGCACTTTTTCTGGGTTCGGTTTCACTACTCGTCGCCAGTTGTTACGTCGCTGACAGAACACGACGTGCACACAGAAATGAACTACACAACACGATATATATTTATGAGTCTTTATTTCGAAATACTACGAGATACGTGTGCTCTCGTTCGCAGTCTGTGCGCATCTGCTGAGCCCTCGTGGCTTGAGTGCCTGCGTGGCTTATCAGCGCGCATACATTCTTCGGCTAATGCCGATATATTACAAGCAGTTTCAAATTCGATTTGTTAAATTTAATTTAATTTTTAATCAACAAATTAAAAATAATGCAACGCTGATCTCAAGTCATCGATCAAGTGCCTTGCGAGTCGAACCAGCAGGACCGCAGCACAAAGCTCCAGTCTGGGCACTGTCTGGACTTTTGTTGGAGCGAGCTTTAACTTGGCAACGATCAAATGCGACGCTCGTCCCGAAATGACCGCGTAAATTGCCGCCGCATACGCTCTCTTGGAAGCGTCAGCAAAATCGTGGAGCTGCCACTCCTCCCCCTCGCAGATGTCCAGCCACCTCTTGACTCGTATGCGGAATACGTCGGGCAGAGTACAGGTGAAGTCCTTCCATCGCTGCTCCAAAGCTGCGGGAATCGGCGCGTCCCAGTCTACACCATCAAGGCATAGATCCTGCAGTAAGATTTTTGCCGACACCAGCGCGGGAGAAAGCCAGCCTAGAGGGTCAAATGTTCGTGCAATTGCAGCCAGGATAGATCGTTTTGTGACCTCAACAGGCTCAGGGCGTGCCGCAAACTGGAACGTGAAACTATCTGGCTATGGCAGCCACTTGAGTCCCAGCGTTGAAACCATTTCTTCGACCCTCAGTGGCACTGCATCTCGTGACTCCGACACAAGGCCGTCGATAAGCCTGGGATCAGAGGCAGCCCACTTACCAAGCCTCATCCCCGCCGACTCGAGCAATTTCACTATTTGATCTCGGCGCGATAAGGCTTCCTCCAGCGAGTCCGCTCCAAAAAACACGTCGTCCACGTAAAGCTGATGGTGCAATGCTCCAGCCGCCTCGGGGTACGTTTTCTTTCCATCCTCGGCCAATTGCTGCATCACACGCAGCGCTAAAAACGGAGCCGATACCGTGCCATATGTAACTGTGGTACATCGAAAATCTTTTATCGGCGATGATGGCTCGAGAAGCCACAGCACTCTCTGGAAGTCCACATCGTCCTCGTGTACTCGAATCTGACGGAACATCTTCTCGACGTCTGTGGCTCCCGCACATTTAAAAAATCGCCAGTTGGTCAGCACCACTGTGATATCCGCCAGCAGCTTGGGTCCCGGCAGCAGCACATCATTGAGCGAGAGCCCGTTTGTTGTCTTGCGTGATGCGTTGAAGACGACTCAAATCTTTCCTGGCTTGTCGTCACGAAATACGGCATGGTGCGGCATGTAAAAGGACGGACGAGAGCGTTGACCATGCGGTACCAACTCCATGTGACCCAGCTCCACGTATTCCTTCATGAACGCCGAGTAAGCCTCGCACAGTGAAGCGTTGAGCGAAAACCGCTTCTCTGTGCGCAATAAGCAAGCCTGAGCCGGCGCCGCGCGAATCTCCCAAAGCAAGCTGCTTTGCGAATGGAAGTCGCACGACGAACCTGCCGTTCTCGTCTCTGTAGTGGGTACTAATGAATAAATCTTCGCAGCGCTTTTCCTCTTCCGTGAGATGCTGCTTTTCTTGCACTTCTTCGAGTTCCCACAGCTTTGAAACCATCGAAGAGACAGACGGCTCGACAATCGTATGAAAAGCTCGTACGGTTGCGACATCGAGAAATTTCTTGTCTGGAAGCATGGGGTCGGTAATGATCCAACCAAATACGGTGTTTTGTGCGACTGGAGATCCTATTCTTCCTTTCACCAATCCTTCCAATATTAATAACGGGTAAACGTCGGCGGCCAACACGCAGTCGACTTTAGCGGGTATGTGAAACTGTGGGTCGGCCAACTCGAGATCCTTCAAATGCGGTCACGCATCAAATGGAATTTTTTGCTGCGGTAGATATCTTGTTATCTCCGGCAATATTAATGCTGAAATATCCATGGCAAAATCTGCGAGCTTCAGCGATCCGACTGTGCAGCACACTTCGATTCGCGCTCTTGCGGTCACTCCAGCGCCAAGTCCGATGATAGCCCACGCTGTCTTCCTCCTGGATAGCTGTAGTTGAGCAGCCAATCGCTCCGAGATGAATGGTCGCTGTGCAGCGGGGTCGATCAAAGCTCGCACGGTCAATGAAGTCCCGTCTGCTGCCATTATCTTCACGCGCGCCGTAGCAAGCAGGATGTCCGCACTCGCGATCGTGGTATGCGCATTGACTGTTGGCTCCATCATAGAGTCCGCCTCAGGGTCCTCAACCCCGTCGCCCTGGTCCTCACAGCCACCGCTCGCATCTCGACGTCACGTCACCTTCCTGTCAGCATCGTCGGCGTGGAGCTTAGTGTAATGCTTTCTTCGGCAGGTCCAGCATCGCGAATTCGACGGGCAGCGATCAACAAAATGCGACTATGCAAACAGTTCAGGCACAGCTTCTTCTTTCTGCAAAATTCCAAACGCTGAGGTTGAGACATGGCCAAGAACTTGAAGCACTTATGGAGCCAATGCGCAGATTGGCACAAGTCGCAAAGAGGCGCGTTTCTTGCTTCAGTGCTGTCCTCCTGCACCTGCATGATAATGGTCCTCCATTGCGAGATCTTGACGCGTGAGCATCACGGTTTCCATTGGACGGTCTTGCTTGCTCCAAGGAGTGAATGCGTCTCTCGAGAAAGTTTATAAGATCGCTATAGGTCGGCAGATCGGCAGCGTCTTCACGCGAAATCTCCCACGACTCACGAGAGTTCGCATCCAGCTTGCGTACTATGCAGTGCACTATCCATGCATCGTAGTGTTCTACCGGACACTGAAGTTCCTTCAATGAGCGAAATGCTTCTTCTGAGTGATCGATGAGATCGCTGAGCTCCTGCGCACTTCGCGTCTTTACCATAGGTAGCTGGATCAGATGTTCTGGAGTATTGGTGAGTCGGATACGCTTATTATCGTATCGACGCATCAATTTGTCCCACGCGACATCGAAGTTGGCCTCTGTGATTTCCATTCCTCGCAAGCGCAATGCAGCTGGGCCTTGAAGTGCGTTCAAAAGGTGCTGCAGTTTGGCCACTTTTGGGATTGATTCCTTGTCTCGTACAAGTGAGGAGAACCGCTGCTTAAAGCTCTCCCACT
>CACVKI010144762.1:0-12211 GCA_902732785.1 Trichogramma evanescens
TGTGCCTAAGAATTATCTCGGGTCAGAGATGTGCCAAGAATTATCTCGGGTCAGAGATGTGCCTCCGAACTATCTCGGGTCATAGGTCAAACTCTCGGTGATACGGGGACCTGTAGGTGCGTGTGCGATCTTGTTTTTTTCCCTCCGTGCCATTTCGAAATATGCCACGGATTTCATCTCTCGTGCGTGTGTCGTGCCTTCTCTGTGTTAGGCTCGCACACACACGCGAGTGCACATACGCGAGATTCATACACGTGCGGCTCGATCTAATGCGTCGGCGCATGTTGGTCTCGCACTTTATTATTATTATTATTATTATTTTATTACCAAAATATTCCTTTTTTGTACAGTGACGTTACAGCAAAGGACCTATAGAAGGCATATATGGCCGTACATAGGTTTGGTCCCATAAATAATTAATTTAATATGTATACAAATAAATACAGAAAAAAAAAATATATATGTATATAAAAAAAAAGAGAAGAAGAAAAAAAGAAATAAAAAATAAACAATAACTAAATAAATAAAATAAATAAAATACACATATCATAAAAACTATCAAACTCCAGAGCTATTCCAAAAACAATATTTAAACATCTAACAAATAAAAACAAATGAAAACAATAGTATGTATCATTCAATCCACACTCCAAACCATGAACTACATTCAGAAATTCACAAATCAGATTACACACGTCTCAGAATCAAAAGATTTTACAAAATTAACTAACTTATCCTCTATGTAATTTTTAATGCCTTGGCAAACACTTTCACTTTCACTTTTATAACTGCATCACTAACCAATTGCTTCATGCTACTTGGTAAAAGGTTGAAGTACTTGATTGCCCAATACTCATAACTCCTTTGTCCAATCGTGAGCTGCTGCCTGGGAAGTGTCAAACTCTTGTTCCTCGTATTTAGTTCTCTTCCAGCCAATTCTTCACTAAGCTCATGATATTTCATTGTTACAGCGTTTGCAACAAATACCTGGCGTAAACCAGGCGGCCTTATGGGATCCAGATCATTAATGTTCATCATTTTTATAATTCTATTCTGCAGACTAAGCAGTGGTCTCAAAGCTGATTTGTATAAACCGCCCCAACCAATGATACCATATGTAGCCACGCTGTGAAACAATCCATAATAAATGTCAAGCAATCGCCTTCTTGACAATACACGGCTAAGCCTGTAGAACACATATACAAGATATTTTGTCCTTTTCACAATTCTATTGACATGCTCGACCCATTTCATATTATAGTCATATACGACACCCAAGCACTTGCAACTCTCCACCCTAGACAACAGTTTTCCATTTATGCTCACATTTGCCTGTACAGGCACCGAATTGCAGTAGTTGCCAAAAGTTATATAGACTGACTTCTCTATATTAAGCAATAAATTATTTTCATACAGCCAGGTATACACAACATCAAGAAGCTCAGTCATTCTTTGCTCTACTTCAGGCCATGTCTCTCCACTCACAATAGCGACAGTATCATCCGCGTAGGCTATCAACTCAGGCAAAAGAGCCAGCAGATCATTTATATACAGAATGAACAGCAAAGGGCCCAATATAGAGCCTTGAGGTACTCCGCTATTTATCGTCACTGGTTCACTTTTTGTACCATTCACCTTGACGCATTGGGACCTATCTGTTACATAGCTAGAAACAAGGTCAAGACATACTCCTCTTATTCCCATATTGTATAATTTGCTCACAAGGATCTCGTGGTCCACTGTATCAAATGCTTTAGTATAATCAAGAAATGCGACGGCAACTGGCTTACTACGTGCCATGTTGTCATAAATATATTTACTCAGTCGAGAGATTGCATCATTGACTCCTCTTTTCTTCATGAAACCACACTGCGACGCACTATTCAGATCGTGTTTAATAACGAAGTTATATATTCTATCGTAGATAATTTTTTCAAATACTTTGGCTAAATTCGATATTAGTGCAATTGGGCGATAGTTATTTGTCATTTTTCTTGATCCTCCCTTAAATACCGGACATATATCAGCTAATTTGAACTGATACGGACAGACACCTTGGACCATAATGCTATTTATTATACTTGACAATACTGGCGAGATATATACGGAGGCCATCTTTAACATCGTTGCATGAATACCATCACATCCCCCAGCTTTATTCTTTAGTTCTAAGATTTTTTTATGCACTTCATACTCATTTGTTGGATTAAAAAATAGTGTAAACTGATTTACTGGGAGATTTGGAATGTTATGCTTATTTCTTGGCGTGACTTTGTTACTTTGTAGCTTACTTGCAACGGTGGCAAAAAATTCATTGAAACACCTGGCTTTTGCCCCATCTTCACTGTGAACAATACTATCATCTATAATGTCATCTATTTGCGTATTTTTCGTTTTCCTATCTAGCTGTTCATTTACGTACTGCCACATTAATTTTGGATCTGCATTCATTAATTTATTCTGCTCATACCTTTCCTTAGCGCGCCTCAGCAATTTTTTCAGCATTTTGTCATAGTTGAGAAACCGTTGCTTTTTGTGCAGGTTTGTTTGTTCATTTGAGACCCAAGGTTTTCTTGGCCTTTGCCGTTTTGGTATAGTTTTAATTGATTGCTTGCATATACTCTTTAGATTATAGATCAGTTGATCAAGTGCATCCTCATTGTTTTGACTGCAGTTGTAACTGTGCTCCCAAAGCACACCTGAACACAAGGCTATAAACTTTCGTTGATCAATTTTATGACGGTCTGTTTTATCCGATTTAACATTATTTGAGCCTACTGATACCAAAACCGGGTAGTGATCTGTAATGCTAATAGTCAATTTACAAGCACTTGTTGGATACGTACTTTTCACAAATATGTGATCAATACAAAAGCCCTCATCAGCTTTCCTATTCGGATGTGTACACGTATTGATCATAGATTGATACCCATTTTGCAGATAGTTGTAAAAATATTCTTCAGTTCTTGAGTCCAACTTCATTAAGTCTAGGTTAATATCTCCCATGACAATGTGATTTGAAACATTTCTATTACTAGCTATGAAAGCACTGAGATCCCGTACAAAATCCGATTCATCGTACGCATGGCATCGATATATCCCTGATATTTTTATCGACTTTTGGTTTAAAAAAGTAAGCACCGCACTTACTACTTTTAGATTGCCATATTGTTCGTTCACCACACTAAAACGTAGCTCTTTCCTTATGTAAACCATTACACCGTCTGCCTTGTTCATTCTACTATCATTATTATGACTAACATAGTCTGGTAGCGAGGTAAAAGTATTCTCGTCGGTGAGCCAAGCCTCTGAGCACACAATCATATCCGGTTTTCTTTTAAATGTATCCAGTACAGCTTCTAGGCTCGAGATATTCCTCCTTACACTTCTAATATTAAGGTGCAAGACAAGAACATCCGACACACAGAAATCGCTATTGGAATTGAGCTCCTCAACGGTATTGAACGCTAGTTCTTCATTTACCGTATAATCTTCTATGTTCATAAATGGGAAAACAAAAAATATATTATTGTGCCCAAACACCGTTCTTATAAGGAGACATTGGTTTCCAAGGGTAGTCAGTATCAGTAACATACTGCTCCCATTTAATCTTGAAACTCTCACAATTTTCTTCATCATCTGCAGAATGATCCGTAGCTCTATTCCTAGTTAAATATTTATTTGCGTTAACGCAATTGATACATTTCTTCTTAGACGAGGAACACATTGAAACATCATGTTTTCCTAAACATTTCATGCACAGCTGCTGCCTTTTAAGCACTTCTTTACATTTCTTCAGTCCATGCTTGTAGCCACAACAGTTTTTGCATCTTCTTATATTAAACTTGTCATATACTCTGCAATTTTCAGAGTACACAAATACTGACTTATGATTCATAATTATTTTATACGCCTCACAAGTAACTTCAGCTATTGCGCCGTAACAATTGTTCCTTTGCTTATACACATGTACCACAGTTAGGCTATTTGCAGGCAGATTATTACGTTCAATTACATTCCACACGTACTACACTTCCACACGTACATTCAAGCGGCGGCTTTCGTCTTTCTCTGTGCTCGGCTTACATACATACGCGAGTACACATACATGTGTGGGCTCGATCCAGCGCGCCGGTGTGCGTTAGCTGCTTACACTCACGCATACATTCATGCGCGAGTACATATACGCGGGATACGTACACGCGCGGCTCGATCTAACGCGTCGGTGTACGTTCATTTGCCGGTCTAATTTTCATTAATCTTAGTTGTTACATTTTAGTTTTACAATGCTTAAAGCTAGGTTATTAGTATATAACAAAGTCATGGAAAATAAATTAGCTATTGTTTTTTATTTCAGCCCAGATCAGCCCAGACTGTCATACTTGCACTAAATAATCTTTTGATAAAAAGTATTACCATTACTATTTAATATTATGAGAATTGATTTATATATTATATGTTAATTTATTATTTATATTCTGAACAGAATTTTCAATTCAATACATTTAAATGAATTTACACAATACTTGACGTAATACTTTTGATTTCACTCCTATCACAGAAATGTTTCATAAAAAGTTTTTAAAATTTTTAGTTATAGGGAAAAATAGCTATTATATTAAGCTACTAAATAATCTTCTGAATAAAAGTATCCCTACTATTTGAATTTATAAAAATATTTAATTCATTCAAACCATTCAAAAGGAATGATATATCATAAAGTAAATAAATGAAAAAATAGGAGGGTATGAAAACTTTTGACAGAACGTTTTTGATCATACTTTTACCATAGTGCACGAAAAAAGGATAAGTATATTTTTTAATTTTATATCTTAAGACATTTCCAAGAACAAAATTTATACATTAGCAGATGATTTAGGCCATTGCTTTTGTTTATAATATGCGTATAACTATGTAGGTAGGTAGGTAACTAGTAGTAATAGTAGTAGTAGCAGCGGCTGCTATGCGCGTTATTAACAGTATAAGTATAACTGTGACATCGCGAGACATCGAACTCTCAATCGCTTCGAGTCACCACGGTATACGCAGGCGATTAATTTATTTCCACTCATGGGCCAACCGCGCACGTCGAGTATATAGCCATGGAGTATCGCGTTTCACACGTGTGATTTTTCGATCGTGATTTATTATCGCGCGTAATATTTGCGCCTTAACTTCGACTCTTGCTCGTCTCTCGCGCGTGGGGCCTACGCAGTCATGGTGATATTTTTCCTTTTCCTCTCTGTATAATACTAATGGATATGAATGTATCTTCGTTGAAAGTAATTTTCGATCGCGACTTCCGGAGAGGATTATTACGTCTCTCTCTCTCTCTCTCTCTCTCTCTCTCTCTTTTATCGCGCAATCCAAAGATGCGTACACATGTATACACGAGTGTTTTTTTTATCACATTTTTATCAAATTATTATCACTGTAGTTAGGAGCGACTTCGTTCTTTATGAACTGTATGATTAAAAAAAATATTTTTTAACTTTGTATATATTTGGCATTTATCAGGTATCAAAATTCAGTCTGTGAGAACTGCTTTAACAAAGAAAATGAACTCACATGGAACATTTGTGGCTGCGAGAGATTTAAGAGGCACACACACGAATAGACCTCACCAGTACCCAGTAGAAATAACAAATCTTATCATTTGTCACACCAAAAGCTTCCCGACTGTCGAGTCACATTATGTGAGAGCAGATACGCAAAAAAATTATTTACCGGCAGGTTTAAGCATCTCCAGAATGAATAGAATGTTGAACGATGAATTGAGCCAAGCTGAAATGAAGGATATTAATATTTCTCGTCAGTATTATGCCAAAGCGTTGAAAGACAATTTTAATCGTGGCTTCCATAAATATTTTATAAAAATTATTTCAATTCTATTTTAATTTAAATTTAGATGCGCCCTGTGTCACCAATGTAAGGAATCAACGCTGGAACAAAAAGAGCTTCTGAAAGATCGGAGAATTGAGCACTTGAAAAATAAAAAAATTGCTCGAAAACTTGTTAATAAATCTGTGATTGAAGCAAACTCCGATTCGTCAATTGCTGTTATACATTTTGACTTTCAAAAAGTATTATTAACACCAAAATGTGAAGTCTCAAATTTGTACTACATGTCCAAGCTTGTAGTATGAAATTTGACTTGTTATTACCTGGCAACTAATTTGGGCACATGTTATGTATGGAACGAGACGGTGGCAAAAAAAGGCTCAAATGAGGTAGCGTCATTATTGATGCGACAGATTGAACATATATTGTCTTCAAGACCCCAAGTCAACGACATCAGAACTGTGAGCGATAATTGCACGGGTCAAAATAAAAATCAAAATGTGTTCACAATGTTGATCATTGTGGCCGTTTTGCACAACGTGAAGATTACACACAGGTAACATGATGATATATTTTTGGCTACTATACAGAGAGAAACATTTCATCTTAATGATCATCGTGTACTGTCCTTCGGTTCCTCAACAAAACTGATTTATATCCAAATTTCTTCTCGCATTTGTACTTGCGTAATCTTTGCGGCTTTCGTGTACTGACTTTCGGTGTAAAAGCGTATTCGATTTTTGCCTGAATTTCTTCTCGCACTTGTCGCATGTAAAATCTTTTCGATGTTCGTGTACTGTTTCTTGGTGGATGAGCAAATACGAATTTTTTACGTATTTTTTCTGACATTTGTTGCATGGATAATCTTTGCGACGTTCATGGACTGTTCTTTGGTGGAAGAGCAAATTGCTTTGAGTTCCGAATTTCTTCTCACACTTGTAACATGCGTAATCTTTGCGACACTCGTGAACTGTCTTGTGGTGTTACAACAAAGTTGATTTCATTCCAAAGTTCCTCTCGCACTTGTTGCAAACGTAATCTTTACGACCTTCGTGTACTGTTTTCTGGTGAAAAAGCAGATACGTTTTTCGTCCAAATTTCTTCGCGCACTTGTTGTACTCATAATCTTTTTGATTTTCGTGGACTATCCTTTGGTGGACGAGCAAATGTGATTTTTGTCCGAATTTTTGTTGGCACTTGTCGCAAGAAAAGTCTTTCCGACCTTCGTGTACTGTCTTTTGGTGTATTTTCAAATTGCTTTGATTTTTAAATACCCTCTCACACTTGTCACATGCGAAATCCTTGCGACCTTCATGTACAGTCCTTTGGTGTTGGAGTAAATGCATTTTACGACCGAATTTCTGCTCGCACTTGTCCCATGAGTAATCTTTGTGTCCTTCATGGACTGTTTTTTAATGCTTTAACAAATCTGATTTACTTCCAAATTTTTTCTCGCATGAGTAATCTTTGGAGACTTTTAAGGCCAAATCTCTGCGACCTTCGTTCCTTGTCTTTAAGTGGATGATAAAATCCAATTTTTCTCTAAATTTTTCGTCGAACTTGTCGCATGCGAAATCTTTGCGACCCTCATGGACTGTCTTCACCTGAATACGCAAACTCTTACTTAAGGTAGTTCTCTCAATATATAAATTACAAATTCGGGTACATGTCTAGAAAAAAATCTGAAAAAATTCATACGCCTTTTTTTGGCAAATTTTAAGATCTTTTTGTTCAAATTTAAAATTCTTTGTAGAATTCATACTTATTGAGTTAAAAAATTTTATCAATGCGTTTTTTATAATCACGTGCAGTGATTGACCCTCGTTAAATTTTATCATGAACATCGTGAATTTTCTCTCTGTGTGTAAAGATTAAAATTTTCAAATACGTTTTTTCGAGTTTTTACTGAATACATTTCATTTTGTTCTTTTACAGATTTCTAGAAGTTGGGCACACCCAGAGTGCAGGTGATTCTATGCACAGCACGATTGAAAAATATACAAGGCATCGGGAAATATTTACTCAAGATCAATGGGCTAAATCAATGAGAAAAGCATGCCACAGTAAACGATATTTAGTACACCAAATCGACCAAAATTGGATAAAAGATTTCGGTGAAATGGCTAAAAAGTTTAACTGGGCAAATCTGCATACCAACGACGTCCGAGAGTTTGATATTGATCCGTCAAACTCAAAATTAAATATTTCAGTTGAATACGACTTTCGGGAAAAAAAGTACCAAAAACCGAAAATTTTGAAAAGTAATATTGAGTCATTCCAAATTATAAAAAATTATAATTTACCTCAAGCGTATAAAAACAAAATTATATATCGGACGAAAAAATTTCAAAACCATGATTCAAAATTTGTGGATACCTCAAAAGTACCATGACTTTTACACAAAAATTCTAAAATAGTTATAACTTGCTTTATTTGTTATTTTTATTTTTGTGATATATGTAAATTCGTAAATGTTGCATTTCACGTCAACTCTTTCAGTACCGTGCCACGCGGTATTAAATAGTCGAATTCTCAATTTCTAACTCGCTGTAAAAGTACCTAAATGCACGTAAGAAAAGCTGCGTCTATTCTCATTGAAATGATGAATTAGTTTTTTTTCTTAAGTGCACTTAGGTACTTTTACAGCGAGTTAGAAATTGAGGATTCGACTATTTAATACCGTGTGGCACGGCACTGGAAGAGTTGACGACAAATTCCTCTAATATATAAAACTATTAGTACTTGGACTCATTGTAAATTCGAACTTGCATCTGAACAATAGTTCAGAATTATTTTTTTAGTACTATTTTTTTTTCTTCATTTTTTTTGAAAATATTTAACGTTTTTTGACGAAGATTTGGCGATTTTTGTTCAAATAATTAATTAATAATTTGTAAAAAAAATGTGATTGATTGATTTGATTATAAATAAAAAAATTGTACTTAGTTTACTTACAGACCTCCGCGAGACAGATAAAAGACACGTATTTTTTTCTATAATATAGTCCTAACAACACTTATTGAGTGGCGTTTTTTTTTTCACAGCATTTTTATTGGACATTTTTTCTTTGAGGCGTTCAGAAGAGACAATTTTTTTTCATGGCGCTTTACAAAGAAATGCTTTTTTGAGGCATTTTTGTTAGGCATGTTTTTCTTCACGGCGTTTCGATGAGACGTGTTTTTTTCACGGCGTATCGATGAAGAGTGTTTTTTTTCATGGCGTTTAAATGAAGCGTGTTTTTTTTTTCACGGCGTTTTAATGAAGCGTGTTTTTCTTCACGGCGTATCGATGAAGCGTGTTTTTCTTCACGGCGTATCGATGAAGAGTGTTTTTCTTCACGGCGTATCGATGAAGAGTGTTTTTCTTTACGGCGTTTCACAAACAGGTTTTTTTTCATAGCACATTTCATTGTGTTTTTTTTTCATATGCACCGGCGATATGACGACGTACATAAGCTCTCATCCGCGGGAAATAATAATAATTTTCTATACTTTTGACAGTTTTATCTACGCCAAAGTGACTTTTCAAATCATGGTATTTAATAACAATAGATTTTCTCATACATTTTGGAACAAAAAATAATTCTATAGTTTGATCATCCTTTTCTACTTGTTTATATAAAAGTCCATTTCTAAAAACATAATCTTTGATAGAGTATCTCTCCGATTTTGACAAGTCACTTTTGCTTTTCTGTAGCAACTTAACTATTTTTTAAGACTTCTAAGTCTGATCTTTGAAAAACTAATACTTCATCGTCATTTGTAGTTAAACTTAAAATTACCTCGCACTCCTTTATATTGTAATTCACTTCATTCACAGGCGCACGAGAAAGTGCATCAACATGCTTCATTTGTACTCCTGAGCCGTGCTTTATTTCAAGTTCATACTCTGCTATCTCACTCATCCAACGAGCTATTTGTGCATTTCCAGTCTTCCACGCATTCATATACACTAAACTTTAACAGTCTGTTATGACAACAAATTTTATACCAATCAAGAAAGATCTTAATCTATCAAGTGCCCACGCAATGGCTAATAATTCAAGTTTACTTGAGTGATATTTACTTTCAGCTTCAGTCGTACATCTGCTGATTGCATAAACAAGCTTTAAAGGATCATTTTCTTTATCTTTTTGCATTAACATTGCACCAAGTCCAATTGAAGATGCATCTGTATAAAGCTCAGTAAGACATGCTTTTGGATTGTACAATTTTAACACTGGATCACACAAAAATTTTTGTTTCAAATCATTAAATGCTCTTTCTTGACTTTCACTCCATACAAATTCTGTCTCATTCTTTGTAAAACTTGTTAAAGGACGTTGAAAAGTTTGGAATCAAGCGTCTCAGAAAACTAGCAAATCCTATGAACCTTCTTATATCATGTTTGTTTTTAGGTATAGGGTAATTTGGCAAAGCTGCTATTTTTCTATCACCTGGCCTTATTTCACCTTCACCCAGTACATATCCACCATACTCAACGCTACTCATACCAAATTTACACTTGCCCAACTGTAATGTCAAACCAGCATCACTCAACAATTGCAAAATAAATATTAAATGCTCAAGCAGATTTTCCCACGTATCAGCATACACACATATGTCATCAAAGAAATTAAAAACTATTCCTTTACGTCTAGCTACACCTAAGACTTTGTCCGTCAGCTTGGCAAAATATCTTGGGGCATTAGCAAGGCCAAACATTGCTCTTTCAAATTTTCCTGTCTCAGTTTCTGTTATAAAAGCTGTCTTTTCTTTGGCACTTTCTGATAAAGGCATTTGCAAATACCCAGAAGCTAGATCTAATACAATAAAAAATTTGGCACCATTTAATTGCTCTAACATATCATCAAAGTTTGGAATTGGATATGGCACTGCCTTTGTAATTTTATTTAAGCGTCGATAATCGACTACCAATCTAGGTGATCCATCAGCCTTTCTTACTATGAATGCAGGACTTGCAAAAGAAGATTCACTCTCAGTAACAATACCTAAACGTTTGTATTCAGTAATCAAAGCATCCAACTCGGATCTGTCTTTAGCGTTTAATTTATAAGGTTTCACATTAACACACTGATCTTTTTCAAGCTGAATATCCATTTAAATTTCATGTATCAAGCCAATTTCGCTTAAATTCTTTGAAACACAATGTCTAAAATTATTTAAAATTTTTAAAATATCATCTCTTTGTTCCTTAGTTAAATATTCATCAAAAGTTACTTCATGCCATTCAATTACATCCAATCTAGGTTTAATTTCATTTACTGGCTCAATACAAAAAATTGATTCTCCCACCTTTTTAGATTTTTGAATTATTTTAGGCGCATTTTCTAAATTTACAACTGGCATAAACATTTCCACATTATTTACGCATACGTTTACTAAGTTTACAGAGTTTAGATTACATTCAACTTTCTCCATTACTTTCATTTTTTCTGATGGTGTGTCGCATAATTCAATATCCTTCAATATCAACTCATCACCTATTCTCGTATAAGTAATATCTTTAGCTTCTGTAAAGGGTCTCCCTATGATGCAATCATGAGTCTGTGCAGTGTCCGGTACAACGCGAAAACTAAAAATTCTACGTCGCAAATTGTTCATTTTAAAAGTACCCGTAACAGTACCAAGTGCCTCTACAATACTGCCGAATCCTTCTATCATAGATTTCGTTTTACTAACTTCAAAATTTTCTTTCACAACTACGCTAGCTCTAAGAGCACATATTAGACTGGAAGCAAAAAAAAAAAATTTTTTTTATTTCACCCGGACCAAACGAAAAAGTGATCTATGTACCAAAAAAATAATCTGTGCAAAATTTTAGCTCATATAAATTGAGATAACCCGTGCCGCCAGGCGCTTAAAGGTTTTTAAATTCGATTTAAATTAATTTTTACCGCTTCTTTACAGCAATATTCGAATGGCTCTATAACCGTCAATTTTTTAGCAAATGAAAATTCAAACCCGTCAAATTAAAGGTCTTAAAAATACCTTCAATTTGCCTATTTCAAAAGTTTGATTGCTTCCAAATTAACTGCTGTAGAGCCGTTTGAATATTGCTAAAAAGTGGGAAAAAATCGCAAATTTTCTAGTTTTGTAATAGCTGTGGTTCACTCAGAGAAACACCAGTTTTTTTTACACTCCGGGGTGTTTTTTCATGTGCCAAAAGCTAAAAAATGAGGTAGGTTACGACCAGAATATTGCATCCTAGCTCCGTATAGCGGCATTTGAAATATTCAATTTTTTCCTATTTTCTTTACTTTTATCCGTCTAATTCTCACACGCTTTTTATTGTGTGGAAATTAACAAAATACTGAAATATTTTCCCAATACTACTAATGATTAAAAGCAT
The DNA here is from genome assembly GCA_902732785.1 of Trichogramma evanescens. Lineage (NCBI taxonomy): Eukaryota > Metazoa > Arthropoda > Insecta > Hymenoptera > Trichogrammatidae > Trichogramma > Trichogramma evanescens. Next base: position 12,193 of record CACVKI010144762.1, read on the forward strand.
CTCAAGACCTATCTTTTGA
>CACVKI010144762.1:12261-26170 GCA_902732785.1 Trichogramma evanescens
CTCGATCTAATGCGTCGGCGCATGTTGGTCTCGCACTTCCACACGTACATTCAAGCGGCGGCTTTCGTCTTTCTCTGTGCTCGGCTTACATACATGCGCGAGTACATATACGCGTGCGGGCGCGATCCAACGCGCCGGTGTGCGTTAGTCGCTTATGCTCACACATACACTCATGCGCGTTCACATATACGCGGGATACATACACGCGTGGCTCGATTTAACGCGTCGATGTGCGTTCATCTGCCGGTCTAATTTTCATTAATCCTAGTTGTTACATTTTAGTTTTACAATGCTTAAAGCTAGGTTATTAATATATAACACGTCTTATAATTCTTCGACGGAGGTACCTTCTTAAGAAAAAACCATTAATTTTATCACCCTGAAATTTTAACACAATAATCTGTTCATTTTACTGCTCAGAATGAACTAGAATGAAAATCATTGGTTAAAAAATAATGAAATGGCGGCGTTTTTTCAAAAATCCAACTTTTTTTTTTCGAAAATTGTTTATATCTCCTAAAATATTATGCCGATTATGTCCATTCTAGTTCATTCTGAGCAGTAACATGTATATAAGTATAAGGTCAATAAAGTATGTATAAAAAGTTTCATTAAGATAAGTCGTTTTATTCTATTACAAATAAATCTTTGAAAAAACATTTTTTCTTTTCAATTCGGAGGAGGGAGGTCCCCTTAATACATTCGACAATAAATGCAATTAAATTCAAGAAGATTCAAAGTCCCATCTTCTACATAATGCTCTACACATGCTACACTCACTCATACAGACATGTGTTAGGAATTCAATCTAGTTTACAAATACGTAAACCAAATTGTTCTACGAGGTCTGGTTCAAAAATTTATATTCAAATCCGTCACATAGCTTTCTCTATGGAGAAAGTAATGTATTGAAATTTATATGGATGTTCAAGTACAAGCTGTTCTAAAATTTCAATAAAAATTGTGTTATTATGATTTTGTTTCATTTGAACCTTGTGCTATCATCAACATCTGTCCAATTGCGCTGGCCAGACGTGTGAAAATCTAAAAAAAAAACACTTTTTTTCTTTTTTCTCTCGCTATAACTAGTGAAAGTTAGACGAACAACTTTTGAGAAAATCAATAGAAACGCTAAGAAACACCGAGAATTACAATTTTTACGAAAATCCAGTTGCAGCTGAGAGCCACATGTGTCCGCTAGACAATCCTATGGTAACGATTAGAAAGTGAAAGTCCAGCAAAGGGGGCGTTGCCACATGTTTCTTTTTCTCTCTAAAACATAGATCTAAGAGTGCGCGAGAGCAGTCAGTAGACTTTACGACGGCCAAGTGTAAGGAGCAGTTTTACATTCTAAGCGATTTGTGTTTTTGTGAGTGAGTGCTATACATAAAAAACAATGTTAACATCCAGCGACGGATGCGGCGACGGAGGCGCACACGATTTCTATCGCAGATTCGATCTCGGGAGCTTTTTCGACGAGCAGTCGGGCCTCACTCAGTTCCACGAGGCCTGCATGCACGGCTGCCTGGACGTGGTCGTGCAATTCCTCGAGCTCGGCCAGGATCCCAACTGCCTCGAGCAGATCGCGTCGGGGATAGATCCGCCGCTGCACTTGGCTCTGAGGGAGCTGAACAACGGCGAGCTGGTCCAAACGCTGCTGAGGGCGGGCGGGATCCGAATTTGGTCAGCAGCAAGCTCGGCTCGACTGCTCTGCACGTCATCTGTCGGCGTCCTCGCTTTGCCTTTGACATGGCTACGATATTGTTCGCGAACCGCGACGAGTCGAGCGTGCGGGTCGAGCGTGCGGGTCGACGCGCGGGACAACGAGGGCTGGACGCCGCTGCAATTGGCCTTGACCGCGGCCAAGGACGGCGACTTGGTCGAATTGCTGCTGGCCAAAGGTGCCAATCCGGTGTTAGCCGACCCGGAGGGACGGACATCTTTGCAATTCTTGGTCAGAACTTACATCGACAATAAAGAATCGGCAACGGTTGAGACCCAGAGCAGACTCGAGGAAGTGGCCCGATCGATGCTGATACGAGGCGCCGACCCGGCCTTGGCCAACGACGAGGGCGAGACGTCTCTGCATGTCGTAGCCAAGGAAGACCATGAGCTTTCCATCGAATTCTGGTATTACGTATTGAGTGCTGAAAATCAGTCGCGACGCTATAATAATCGATCCCGGGTGGATCGACGCCCGTGACAAGTCGGGCTGCACGCCGTTGCACCTGGCCTGCAGCAGCTTGGCAGCTCCGAGCGCGGACTACCAGGCTAGGGTGGCCGAGTGGCTGCTGAGACAAGGCGCCGATCCAGATGCGCCCAACGACCAGGAAGAGACTCCTCTGCTCTTAATCGCTCGGACCAAACGTACGCTCAAACGGACCAATGTATTCTTGATGGAGCTATTATTCGATATCTGCGGGCAGAGAAATCGAGCTGTGCGGGTCAACGTTCAGGACAAGTTGGGCAATACACCGCTGTACTTGGCCGCGAAGGCAGGCTGTGGGTCGATGATCCAGCTGCTGCTGAGAAAGGGCGCCGATCCGAATTTGCTCAACGCCGAGGGATCCACTCCTCTGCACGAGTGCTGCCTTTTCTATGGGCACACGTACTTCATGCAGTTCCTCGCGACCTGTCGCCAAGTCGGCCAGTCGTTGGAGGCCACCGTCAACAGCCGTGACAAGAACGGCGACACACCCCTGCACTTGGTGGTGAGAAGGTTCCTCATAGAATGCGAGCTGGAGGTCCGTGAGCTGCTGAGGCTAGGCGCCGATCCAAATATGGCCAACGCCAAAGGATGGACTATACAGCACCGCATCGCCGCCGGGATCGCATTCGGCGAGCGGTTCGTGAACCACATCTTGGATCTCTGCGACGAGTTTGGACGGACGGTCCAGCTCGACGCCCGGGACAACGAGGGTAACACACCGTTGCACCTGACTATAGATACATGGCCATACAGCGAAGGTGTGGTCGAGATACTGCTCAGAAGGGGCGCCGATCCGACGTTGGTCAACGCGAGGGGCGAGACACCGCTGCACCTCATGTGCAGGGGATGCGAGATAGAACACATGATCATAAGCACGAACCTGTCGAGTGAATTCTTCAGAGTGAACGAAGAATTGAGTAGGCATCGGATAGCGATCGATGCACTAGATAATGAGGGTCGGACACCTCTTCAGTGGGCCGTGACGGGTCTCATGCCGAATACCGTTGACGTTCTCCTGGATCGTGGCGCCGATCTGTCCAACTTCGTTTTCCCCACCGAGGATCACTTCGACAAGTGCTTAGTATATAAAAACTTAGTGTATGAGAGAGATAAGTTGGAAATTGCGATAGGCGCCTTGACCCTGGTCGAGCACCTCGAAAAAAGAGGATACGAACTGGATCGAAGTGACGCCATGACGATCATGAGAGTCATCGATAAGCTAGGTTTGTTCCGGACGTTCCGGTGGACGGTGGAACCCGTGACTAGCTTGCTCGACGACGAGCAGTTCGTCGAGAAAGCGAAAAAGATGACGGTGAAAGACGACGATTCGGATTCTACGACGCTCTACGATCTGATCCGGTTGCCGCTCAAGGAGGCGGCGAAACGATTCACGCACATGGACTATTACGAATTTATAAGTGACGAAAAAGTGAGGAAATTGCATTATTGGCCCACAGTGACTTTTCTCGCGCATCTGTACGAGATATTGTCGAAAAGATTTTTCTTGAGCTGGGCCCTGGAGCCTTTCATGGTACTGACTCACTGCCGATTGCCGATTCTCTGCTGCGAAATGATCATCGACGATCTGAACAACGAGGATTTGTTCAATATTTGCTTGGCGGTGGAGGGTGAAAAGGCTCGAGACGGAGATCAGAATAATTAAAGTTTTTTTCGCGTTTTGCGCTATTAAATTATGCAAATATAATTTAATGTAATTCTATGTAATATAATTTAATATAATACATAATTATATATAATATATAATTATAAATTAATGTAATTAATAATATAATTCAAATGAATAAATGTGATAAAAAAAATTATTCATAGATTGACTTGCATTTTAATTGTGTTTTTTTTTTGTTATTTAATTTTCTTTCCGTTTTATTATTAATAAGTTTCGTATGATGTATGACTAGCCACATTACGGTAAGCAATCAAATTTCAATTTGCAGCAGTGAAAATTCCTAGATATGCGATTTCAATGGGTTATATTATACAAAATCCGTCATTCTGTGACCGGTAGCCTCTCGAGCTAAGCGAGCTGACCGAGTATTATTATATCAATTTTTTTTTTATCCGTCGAGTATCTTTGTTATTAAATAGCCACTCGTGGCACGTATAGCCCTTGATACCCATTCAAATCATTGTTTCAAGTGCATCGCGCAGTACGTCAAGTGGAAAGAGATCAGAGACACGTCAAAACGGTGTGAAACACACGGCGCGCATACTTCAGCTTAAGCGCTCCGTTGCGCGCACGAGCGGCGCAACTTAATTCCTGTTTTTGCGCGTTATATACACTTTTTGTAGACGTATCTAACAAACGCAAAAAAAAAGAGACGCATAAGCAAAACAACAACGGCGACGAAAAAAAGTATCAAACTTCGCCACGCAAGGGGGGAAGGTTGCGCGCGAGACAAAGTTTAGTTTTTCTTTCGTCGCAGTCTCCGGGCCGCGCGCACCGCACACACTACTATATACGGATATATATACAAAAGACACCCGCAGAATCTGGAGTAAGAAGAAGAAAAAAAAGTTTTCGCTTTCTTTTTTTTTTTTTTGCTCAAGCACAGTCCTGCAGACTTCATGTACGGTATAGGCTGCAGCAGCAGCAGCAGCAGAAGCAACTTGTTTATAGCGCGCGGGTGTATATATAACGAAACCTCGGGGTGTCGGGGCACTTAACTTTGGGGGACGCGCAAACGAACTTTCCGTATACAACCAAGTCCGGACTGCTGCAAGGCAAGCGAAAGAGAGCAGCATAAGGAGAAAGAGAGAGAGAGAGAGAAAAAAAGGACACGCGGAAACCGAACAGATGGTCGCGCGAGAATTTTCTATTTCCTCCAAGGCTCTCCAGGACACGGTGACGAAAAAAAAAAGAATAAAAAAATAAAAAACCAAACCTAACTCTCTTCTTCTTCTTTTTTTTTATATATAGTTTCATTTCACTCGTGCGAGATTACGTCGCAGTGCACACCGGGACAGAGGACGATCGTAATTGTCGCTCTTCGCGATGCGTTTATTCGAAAGGTCGCGCATAAAGCCACGAGCGTGTATACGAAAGCACATTAATTTTGCGTGAAAAATCAACGAAAGAATCTTCGCATTTTCGGCTCGCAATGTTAAATCAGTCTCCACGCACACGCGTTGTATATTCATTATTATCGTTCGCGACGTATTAATCGCGACGAGTGCGATCGCGGCCGTCGCGCCGCACATATTATATATATTGTAAAATTATTCACGAGCGCGCACGCATGAATGCGAAATAATAATCCCCGGCGCTCGAGGTAGCTTTCGGGAATGCGAGATCGACACTGCGCAGGCAGTAATACACGCGTGTTGTGTTTTTATTTATTTTTTTTTATAATTTTTTTTTCATACGCGTTTGCATCGTCAACAGCAATAAATACAATAAATGCAGTTTAATTAAATACAGGCTTATATATTTATTCTGTACCATATTAGGCGTGACTGCCACTGCCACTGCCAAACAATCTCCTCGACCGTATCCACTCGGCTTCTCGCCCTTGGTATGTAAATAACTAATATAGTATTAGTACTTGCTTCGACAGTACATATACTAAAATATTCAACCACATATTGTATAGCAATCTTATATAGTATTCTAGTGAATGTTCAACCACTTGCGGGTACCCAAAGTGCCATCTATAGGAGTGTAATTGAATTTCACGTATCATAATCATTGATCGTTGGCATCGAACTCGGCACGACCGCAATAATAAAACTGAGTTGAATAACTGTTTGATTTTTATTTATATCGCGCAACAGAATAAAATAAAATTAAATAAATTGTTTTTTTGGATAACTCTTGGTGAAAATGAAACCTTGAATAAAGTGAAAAGCGCATTAGCGAAATAAAATAAAAGAGTGAAACTTTAAATGAAACACGACAGAAATTTATGAGGATAAAAGTTAGTTCGACTAAAAATTTCTACAAAAAAAACATAAGCATTTACAATTTAAGCCATGTTGTAAATATTTCAAATCTCATCGACACACGAGATTTCAAATTTCAAATTATGTATGACCTGATTGTCAAGCACGTTCGCAGTTTGATTAGAAAACCATCACAATTTTCGAAATTGAGAGATCGAAATCTGTTGATTTCTTAAATGTTTTTTTTTTCGCTCAAGTACTCAAGCTCGCAGTGCTCTGTAAACCCCGCTTCCAACGTTATGTATATAATTATTATCTTACATCTTATATTTGCTCAAGGATTTGAATATATCTCGCGCTGCAGCTCGTAGGGTCGCGATCGACTCCCCCCTCCTCCTCCACGACCTCACACTCCACAAACGCGCGACAAAGTATTAACGAGCACTTACTGTAATAACTACGTACAGCTACGACGACGACGACGACGACGACGACTTGCTTAGCGCGCGCATATAACGTTGTAACGAGAGAGAGAGATGTAAGGCATCATTCCTTCGCGCGCAGAGAGAGATAGACTAGACTTTTGCAACTTCATTATTATTATTAATATTCACTTGGGCTTCTTTTTTACAGCTCCTCTTACTCGTTATTTCTTCGCCTAAGCATAATAAATTTTCCCTTCGTCTTATGAAGAGAGAGAGAGAGAAAAAAGAAGAGGTGTTTATACGACGTATACAAAATTGGATTATTACAACGTATATAGCAGCGCGCGCGCGGACGAGAAAATAAAAAGACGAAAAGCGAGGTTTAAGAAAAAAAAGAGAAAAAACTCGCGTAACTGGGTAATTTATTTCCTCTCTCGAAATCGACTGGTCTCGCCTGTGAATAGAAGAAAAGAAACGAAAGAAACGAAAGTAAAAAAAAAGGGAAGAAAGAAGAAAGCCAATCGGAAGCAGTCGATTCGGGGCGCGCACAGTAGCTGTAAGCGATGGTAGTGGTGGTGGTACTTGTTACCAATTATCAATGTATTTGCCCATCCTCATTCATTGTTTTTTTTTACGCTCTTGCACGCGCGCTGCCTCGAGCCTCCCCGTTTAAAGCGCCCCTCCGCCGCTTAATAATTAATCAAGAATTGAAAATGAAGAACACGAGGATAGAGAGATAGAGGATGAGAGAGAAAAAAAACAGAAATATTTCGATTTCAATGGTCGCGTACGTACCCATTGAACGGGGATTTTTTTCACCCTCGTTTTGTTCGAAAAAATTGAATCCAATACATTAAAGGGTTAACGTATATATCTCGTGATATATGTATTACATGGAAGCGCGTGGTTGTGCGCACAGATCGCTCTTTAATGAATTGGCTCGTCCATGCGATATATATTATACGTGTATAGTGTACGCGTGGGTGGGTGCGCGCGCCACGAGTTAATTACAAGATGATCGCGCCGCGATAGAAAAAGTCCCGACGCGCTTGGCACAAAGCACATGCACACACACTTACACTTACACACGCCTACATCTGTGATACTTAGTACGTCTATGTGTATACGTGTGAGAGGGAATAAGAGAACACGAGCTGGTAATTATGCCTGTCTCGTGGCATAAATCGTCCAAGGGTCATGTGTCTTCATTCAAGCATTGTTGAGTCAACACAGAGCCAGAGCGAGAGTGAGAGAGAGGATAGTATAGCAGTCACGGATACAATGCTGATATATACGAATTTCCATATTAACAAGATATCTTACGGTATGCCAAGCGCACATCGCTCTGTATACACGTATTGTATCAACGCGATATGCTCCGTACGATATAGTATATAGGAGATACACGATGCAGGGGAGCTGCTACTGCTGCTACTCGTCGCGCACAGGGAAATACTTTTGTTAAATAATTTTAATTAAAAACATTGTCGCAGCCGACGACGACAACGACGAGTATGTGTACGGACGACGATGACAACGACGATTGCGTTTGTATGTGTGCCTATGTGTGTACGTATGTACGCGGCTCGAATCACGGGTCACTTTAAAGCTCGGACAGTATACGTATACATACATAGATGCATGCGTATATATCAAATTGCAAACGCGCGGCGGCTCTCTAGAACAAAGTGAACATGCTTCTACATATATGCGCTCAGACATGCGCGCATTAAGTGAATAGTAGAGCAGCTGCTGCTTCTACTACTGAACGTATGTATATCGTATGTACGCGTCGCTCTCTTTATTGCGAGATAATCGCCGCTGCTGGCCTGCTTCAAGTGCAGTCTATACGTGTACGTGTGTCTGTGTGTGTTGCCCGAGATCGAGCCCCGAGACTTTTCAAATGGCATGATACGCAATTGAGCTCGCACGCGGCGCGCGCTTCGTCTCGTCTCGTTGTTGCTGCTGCTGCCACGATCGTCGGTCCGATTGTGGACATTATTATACGATAGCGACGTTCCGATATTATTGTTCGATCATATAATGTAATTCAATTTGCGACTCGTTTATTTAAACAGAGAGAGAGAGAGAGAGATACGATTAACGCGGGCGCGAGAATAATTTATTCGCTGCAAAAAAAAGAAAGAAAGAAAAGAGTAAAGCTCTTCAATGGGTCAATAAGCACATCGAGAAATTAGATAAAGCTCTGGCGTCACCGCTGCCGCCACTGCAGCGCTGCTACTTTTTTTCTCTATTTTGTATTATATACATGTTGTCCCGGAAAATACGGAAAGCCGAGCTTTTAATTTGCTAAGTGTAAAGAAGCAAGAAAGTGAGAGAGAGAGAAAACGCGCGAGCGAGGGCAAAATCTCAGGGTCTGGGAAATGAAAATAATTTGAAATTGGCACTCGTTCTCGTGCACGAGCCTGTGCAGAGAGCAGCGAGCTCGACTTTCTCTTTCCTTGCTCTTTCTCTCGATCTCATACTACTACCGTCGTCGTCGTCTGAGTTTCCGATCTGAAAAATCACCCTAATTTCTTTTCAATAAAAAAAAAAAGCGAAGAGAGAAAAAAACTGATATTAACCCGCGTGCGCGCGATCCCTCGACCCGCATCTTATTATCGAAGCGAGGCAAAATCGATGATGATATTTCGAGCTCGATGCAAAAAACCTCGAGGTCGAGCTGGACCAGTCCAGTGCACGTATAATACACGTATTATATATTGGGGTGTCCGTTGCCCCTCGAGCAAAAATCATATGCGTGCGTGCTTACGAGTAAATATGATTGTTTTTACATTTTTTAAAAGTGAGATTATGATTTCCGAGAAAAAAATCGTTATCGAAGTGTTATATTGAGAGTTAACAAAAAGAAATTGGGTTAATACCTATTGACACTTCAGTTGTCATTTGTTCGGTTTTACCAGGCGTAATTTAAATACCAATTATTGTTACTTTGTACCGGAAGAGTAGAATTGGCGGACATTTAGCTCGAAGGCGGGTCTCGTACGGTAGTGTCGATCTCCTGGAGCTTCACAGATCTGAAATCTGCAGGGCATTGTCAACTCCGAAAGCGAGTTTTTAAAATGTCCCGTAGATGTCGGATGTGTAAAGAAACCAAGGGATCGACGCCACGACACATGACTCGACTTAAAGTCAAGGCCAAGCAATTCTATACATGCGAGTAGTAAGTAGCAAAGATCAGTAATCGAAATTGCGCCTAACATATACGAACGAGTAACGATCGCTAGCGTCAACAGATATAAATCCGATTTCTTTTGTTGACACATTTCGCTAGAAGTATATATAGAAATAATAGGGATTTTGGCGTCACTTGCGGGGACTTAATCAATCACATGCGACATCTATTGTGGATTATCAGGACTTGAAATAAATTAACTCAATTATCGAAATGATAAAATTTAATTTTTCAAGCGGTGTTTTTTTCTAGAAACGCGTAGTTGAATATCTCGACACTGACGGGCTCATATTATAAACGTGGGTCTCCTGATTGTCCCAATTTTTTTTTAATGTTCTTTGATACATCCAAGAATAAATAAAAAATTGGAAAAGACTCCGAGGAGCCCATTTAAAAAATTTCGAATTCAACCCATATACACAAAAGAGAGACGAGTCGAGTGTCGAGCATGAGCGTATAGCAAGTGCGCGCATACACTTTATAATAAAAATAACTCACTTGGCACCCGCACCGGCCGCCGTTCAATGGCACACATCGTACAATGTGACGCGTGCACTTGACCAATTAGACCCCGTACTACACACGTTACAACACACATACACACATATATAATACGCGACAAAAAGTACGTCGCGTAATACGAATCGTACGACCAAATAAATTTCGTATAAATGTTCGCTCGCGCGTGAGACACGCGATTCAAGCTAGCTCGGCAGCTCTCGGCGGGCTTTATAGCGTCCTCGATATTATGCTAATTTTGCGAAGCTCGCTCTCTATAGATATGCTACGTACGCGTCCAATATTTAGTAGTATATAGAAACGGAGGGGGCGCACAGAGAGACAGAGAGAGAGAGAGAGAAGCGGCGGCATCTTGAAAGGAAATTGCTGTACACCGTCATTTGCTGCCGCCGCCGCTCGGGGCAGAAAGCGAATTGCAGCGCGATATCACAAAGAGCAAATCACTGCAGCAGGATTATGATGCTTCTCTCTCGATGTGGCGTGTGTATTATATAGATATATAGCTCTCTCTCTTTTATCGATTTGCGGTCGTTGAGTCTCTCGCTCTTCCTCTATCTGAAATATTTTGAATATATATAAGCGCATTTGGATAAACTTCGTATAGTAGCGTGAATACACCATCAAATTGAACGTTAATATCTCTGACAAAAAGAAATACTAAGAGTGGGGAATAACGAGGAGAGAGAGAGAGCTTTTTAAACGCCACGGATGAACTTTGCGCATCTTCTTCTCAAAGATTAAGGAACGACCGAAGCGCTAAATTTTATATAAAACTTCGTGTTATTGGTGCGGGAGCCGCAGCTCCCCCGGACGATCGATCCACACAATGTTTTATATATATCCATCGCAAAACGAGACGAGCCGCACGTACCAGACAGAAATGTAAATAATGTAATCAAGTATTTTGCGACTGTACTATATACTAATTACATCCTTTCCAACGTATTTGCATAAATAAGTGTGTAATGCGCACCCGAAACTGGCTGAATTTCACACAGGTTGAAAATAAACACACACATTTTATCCATATATATGTGTGCAGAGAGCTGCTGGCCTACTTTATTGTATCGAGCACGTATTATATATCCAGGCGCGCACGGCACAAAGAGAAAAAAGCATCGAAATAGCGAGGTATATATGAAGAGAAAAAAAGCAGCGAGCGTTTATAATCTGTATGCGAGTCGCAGAGTTCGCCCAGGCTCGCGGCGGCCGCTACTTCATTATAACAAAGGAGATTAAATGCCTTACCCAGTTATATATATACCCGAGTGTGTATGTGTGTGTGCGTGTCGTGTTATTTACTTTTGTGTAGTACGTACGCGCGTACACACACTTGTGTGCGCGAAACAAAAACGAAAAAAAAACGAGAGAGAGAGAGGATACAAATACAAAACTTACATTGAATATAAATGGGATCCCCGCGCGTCGGAGCATTGATTGCGTGAAAAGAGCAAAGCTCTCTTCGATCGAGGGATTTTTATTGTCGTTTTTTTCCTTTCTTTTTTTTGTTCAACCTGTGCACCCCGCCGCCGATTGGCCTGGTCGTGCGAAAAACGATTTTTGTTCAATTTTCACAATGTTTAATTAACGCACGACGACACACGCGCGTACCTACACGCGTACGTAAATATGTATGTATATACGCGTACGCGTGCGACACGATCTATATGCGGTGTGTGTGTGCGTGCAGTGTGTATACAATATATAGGTATATAGAGAGTAGACCTCGAGGTATATACGCGCGTTTATTATTGAATCAACAGTTGGTGCTGCTTTCGCCTGTCGTGTGTGCGCGCCCCTGCGATCTATATACGTATACGTGTATACGCGCGGAATTGCCACAAGCGGGTATAGGTATATATGTATGTATGGTAGTAGGCCGGCAGCGCTGCTCTGGCGTTTTATACATTATATATACGAGAGATCCCCTTTGCCTCTTACGCGCGCGTGTGTGTGTGTGTGTGTGCCCGACAAAATGCGAATGATTTAAGCTCTCTTTTCTTTCTTCTTCTTTTTCTTCTTTTTTTCTTTGCTTCTTTCGTGTAAAAAAGCTCGGAGCCTCGCACATTATTCGTCGTTATAATGACTTTTTGGATTATCTCTCTCGAGTCGATCGAGGCTGCTGCTGCTGCTAAGAAAAGTCGCGAGAGCGAGAGCTTGATTGATATACCGAGCCGCTTGAGTTCGATATTATATAATTAAATTATGCATTAATCACTTTCTTCTTTCTTTTTTTTTACACTTCATCGACGATATAAGCTTTTCGTCAAGCGTCAATTGAATTAAGCTGAAAAAGTCAGTGCTCGTACAATAAAGACTTGAAAAGCTCGCCAACACCGACGTGTGTTGTTATATATGATTTCACAACGATCGATCTCCTCCTTTTTTATTACTCCTCGGCTCCCTCGTTCAACTGTCCATTGTTCTCTCTCTCTCGCTTTTGCATATATAAAGGCAAACGTATGGTAAACACGTCGCTGTATGGTTGCGATAAGCTCGTGTGCACGTGTGCGATGTTTGCGCATCGGTTAAGACGTATGTTTACAACAAGCTTCAGGCATCGTGGCTGCATGCCGGATCGAGCCGTTATAATCTTCGATGTTAGCTCATCTTTCATTTCGGATCAACGCCGAGCTTGCTCTCTCTCTCTCTCTCTCTCTCTCTCTCTCTCTCTCTCTTCTCTCGTTTTGAACACGATGATCGAGTCGAATCGAAAGAAAACATTGTTCCGTGTAATCCCGGGGCCGCGCGGAGCTTTTTTTACTCGCTCGCTCTCGCCAGCTCGAATTTGTGCGCGCAAGCTTACAATGCGAAGAGAGCTTTCGAACGTGGGCGGCTTCGTACACACGCGTGCACGCGTTTATGTACTATATCTGTGTGTAGAGTTACGCGGTGGTGCGTTTGATGTTTGCTTGCGTATATAAAGAGAGTAGTTGTAGCGTGAGGTACGCGCGCATGTGTGTTATTTTGCTCGATGGCGTGTGAAATCATAGCGAGCAACTCGCTGCAAGCTCTCCGACTACATATTATATATTGACTGCTGCGCTCCGAGCCCGGCCTTTGATTTTCGATTTCGAGTTTCCATAAAGCCCTTCGATTATGCGTAAGCGCTGTAATATACTCACGCGCGTGAATCTTTTTCTCGCTCGTGTAGCCCCCCGAAAGCTCGACCGCGATTAATTTTAATAAAATAGAGAGAATTCGTTAGTCGAGCTTGCAGTGGCGTGCTGCGTTAAGCACTACACACACACACACACACACACACACATAAATGTGCAGATTCGAGTCTGAAGATCGAAGCAGACAACACGTGTTCTGCTCGTGCTCCGGAATTCTCGAGCTTTTACGAAGACATACGCTGAATTAAAGTGACTGTGTGGGTGCTGCGCGCTCACGGTGACGTGCCGCGTCTGTGCATGTGTGTGTGCAGCCCCGCCGCTGTGTGTGTGCAGCTGTGGCAAGCTGTACTGCGTTGTGTGACAGTTGCGAGTGCCACAAGTGATTCCCGCGCTCAGTACTATCGGTGTGAGTCGCGCGTGTTGGTGTGAGTGCGCGCTTCGCGCCGCTGTACAGTGGGGCCGACTGGCGTCGAGTGGGCAGCTATGCTCGACGGGCAGCGGGGTCGGCAGGCGCCTACGCCGGCGGATCGTACCTCTATAA
>CACVKI010144763.1:0-30998 GCA_902732785.1 Trichogramma evanescens
GCTCTGGGGCTTTCTTTTTTCGCGGCATAGGCCTGTATACTATTTTTCATACACAGTGGCCCGAAAATCGCTCTTCCCGCTTTGCGCAGCGGCAGAGAAGTAGTCACTTTCGGGCCGTTGGTATGAAAATTATTTTTTTTTTTTAGGGAACTACCTTAATTGTTACGTCATCGTGAAAAAATTCGATAAAAATTATACATCAAAGAATAGAAGAATGTTGGCAATTGATTCCACAAACAGAAATAATTTATGATTGAAACTGTTTTGTGAACAAATTAGAAAAGATGATATTAATATTTCCAAATTATTTTCAAGTTAAAAAAATAGTATGAGGAAGCTACTTGCCAATAAATTGGCAGCGGTTTTTTTTTAAATGAAGCAATTTTCCACTATATGATTTCATTCTTGTCAATCAGGATAAAAAGCAGGGAATGAAAAAAACTGTCTAAAGTTACCTGTTGGAATACTTCATCCTGCAGACTAGGACTGAAGTAGCCACCGTCTTCTGGATAACCCATTGTAAATCCTTCCGTAATAGCGGATTGTTGTTGCTGTTGCGGCTGCTGCTGTACATTTGTTTGCTGTTGCACCGCGTTGGTGGTCGTTTGATAAGTCAGCTGTACCCGCTGACCTGGATCGGAGGTAGCTCGTTTCACAGCTACTTTAGTCGTACCCTGCAGAGCAATCGTTTATTTTTCATTTTTGCTCATGGTAACAATTTTTTTTTTCTTTTTTCAAAGAATTGCAATCACCTTGAGAATCATATCAGCCAGTGCTTGAGCCTGGGCTTGTGTCTGAGCTTCTTGAGCTTGTTTGGTCGCCGCCGCGTTATTGTTGCCGGCGCCCACGACGCCACTGTGACCGGCTATCGTCACGTTCGGCTGTCTGAAGTGGTCGCCGTCGGACAGTCTGCGCGTTTTATTATCGGCCAGCGGCGGTGGCGCGGGCACGGCGAAGCTCATCTTGCCGACCAAGTGCTGGCTGAGATCGCTCGAGGTCGTCAGCGACGCCGTCGTCGTGGTCGTCTGACCGCCGGTGAACGTGACCGAATTGAAGCGTTGATGCTGCTGCTGAGCTTGCACGACAGCGGCCGCCGCAGCGCTCGGATCCGTGGCTGAAATTTGATTGAAAATAGCTGATGGCGTTGGAGGGAGAGAAGAGGGAGGGTGCAATTTTCCATTATTACAACGTTTTCATTTATAGATTTTCAATTTTTCATGTCACACTTCTTCAAGATAAAAATGCAGTTCCATTAGTGTCAGTAAGAAGCAAAACCAATCGTCGACTTTTTCCGCTCTAATCGTTTCATCCGAAAGGCGTGTCCCTTTGCCATATTCGTCTATCACTTGTCTCTATCTATTTATTCATGACTCGAGGAGTTCGAAGTTGTCTCCAAACAATGCCTCGATGTCGAAGCACACACACACACACACACACACACACACACACACACACACAAGCGCATGCATACAACCACACATCAGGTATGTGTGTGTGTATATAATAATACACGTTATAGGCGAGTCAAAGGGGTTGCGCGCGTACACAATATCCTGTCACGCAGGTTTCTTTGATGTGCGGCTCGCCTGCGCGCAGTCCTCGACGTTATAAACGAAAATCACATAGTTATATCATAGTCACTGATTGAGGCCTGGTATTGCACAAGCGTTAAGAGTTAGAGAAGCTGTAGATGCGCGCGCGCGATCTTGTCGCCTTTCTTTGAGGGCTACGAATGCAACAATTCGTGTGTATTACGCCGATTGAGTTAGCGATCAACTTTGTGCGAGTGTGTGCATACAGCCCGATAGCACACACACTAAAAATCTGCCGTAAACTTTACTCTTTTGTGCGACTTTAGAAATATAATACGTTTTTTTTCCACCAAATTAGCGGGTATCATTAAGTTTGAGCTATGCAAAGAGAGACCAGGCAGTGCAGGCGAATTAAAGTTGAATTAAAATGCGGAGGAAAACAAAAACGAACTGGCGCATGAAAAGAACTACGGCGCACTATATACCGAGCGCGCATATGCCATTTTCACGTATACGCGTCCGCGAATCCACGTCTCTAATTCTCTCGCTTTTTTTCCTTCTTTCTCGGCCTCCACTACTACGCTCGTGCTCTCGCACACGCGACAGAGTTCATATTCATTTTTCATTTTAATCATCGTCGCGTACACGCCGCTCTCGAGAGCGACACGAAATATTCAATCAGAGTAATCTCTGCATATACGAGCCGTGCAGCGCGCGCGACAAATATTTGGGAAACGCCAGCGGGTCGCGCTGTGCTCGCTGCGCGCACAGCTTGCTGCAGTGTGTCGCGAAATAAATAAATTGATGCACACACGCGCGTGCAGCGTCCGAATAAACACGAGCACGCTCGCGAGAAATGATGAAAATTTTGTATACACGGGCATTGTCGCGAGTGCAGTCTTGCGCAACTGGAAAGTATCGTCATTTTTTTTCCTTTTTTTTTCATGCGAGTCTCGGCTTCAGTGCGCTCGACCGGACATGGTTTTCATCAAATTCGCTAACGTTTCTGATTTTTCCTGTTTGCAGTAAATATGTATCGCGAGAGAGGGCCACTAATTCGATGCTTTCACGCGGGTGCGGAGAGCGCAAGAGCCAAAAAAACAGGCTCAAAAATCGACACCCGCTGCGATTGCTAACTAACAACATACAGCGATATCGTTCGTCTAGATTTTTCGTAACGATGTATGAGCATTTTTTTGTGAATACTAGAGCAACTGTATACGTGATCGACTACATATACAATTAAAAAAAAAAGACATAACGTTTAATATGTCGTTATCAAAGACGCATTTAAGACGCATTCGAAAAAGCTCGACTGTAAATTCAGTGGGATACTAGCTCAAGCCAAGAGATAGCAATCGTAACTCAGTTTGTTTTGGCAATTCTTTCGCTATCACTCGACTCGTTAGTGGCGTTTCGGGCTAGGAAGCTTAAATTTCGTATCTTTCTCGCGTGCTCCACGTATGTGTGTGTGTGTGCGCTAAAGCGAAATCTTATGGCCGCGTGAGTGTGTGATCGTAAATATCAGTCCATCGTCTCATAAATTCAAGCCCGGTGAGAAAATAAAAGTTCGTATACGCGAACGTACGTATACGCGGTTTAATCGGTGATTTACCGCGATCTAGCGGAGGCTAATTATTTTTTGATACCGATACGCAGTACAATTGCGCACGCATGGGTAGAAATACAGAAAATAATCTACATCGGCTATAGGCGAATTCGGTTAGCTTATAATGCTATTAAAACATATATACTCACATACACACATGTACAATAAATATCTACGTGTGCGTGTATGCACATTAAGCTTTCGCACAATCGCCGAAACAGCGAATTGCCAACGCTAGTTTCACAACGTTATCTGTCCATACATATGTATGTATACGTGCGCACATACATACATCTATGAGCCAAGCCATTAATTAAGCTCGAAAACAAAGCTCGCAAGCGCACGCTCGAACTAATCAAGCGCGTTAAACGAATCTATTGTGCGTGTATGTGTGTATGTGTGTATGTGCGCGCGCGCGAGGGCTAGAGGGTACGGTCACACAGACGCCTGCACACGAATCCAAATCTCGATTCACCCTGTCTTTTGTACGAGTATATAGATATATATACGTACATACACATACACAGACATTTTACTCTCATTCCACTTTGCAGGTTTATATATATATGGACACGAAATCCATTTCGACCACAACGCTAGCACCCATTTATAACGGCGCTTCGGTTCCGTTTTTACCGCTCGTAATAACTGCACGCGCGTATATAGCACCCCCTTGCTCTAATACAAATCCTTTCAACTTGCTTTTCTATACGGGACGCCATCTCTATATTTAGTCCATTTCTTTTTTTTCTCTTCCTCGCGCTGTGCCCACGTATTATATACACTGCACAGCCTCACCCTTTCTGCAGCTTTTATACATACATGTATTTCGTATTTTCAAACTTGAAAATTTTACCACAATAACGCGCGTATATGTATGTGGGTTATACCCATATGGGTTATACCTAAGCTGTAGAGATTTTTACAAATTGGCAATCAGACCCTTTCCACCGTTCCGCGGGCTCAAACAACTCCTGCAGCGCGAACAGCAAATTGCTTTCTCAAAGCCGTGGGTAATACGCTCTGTATATACGTATATAGTGTATATAAAAGTTGCGTACGTGTAGTTGTGGGCACGAGTGTGTGTGTGTATGTGAGTTGGTAGAGGTGAGTCTTGCGGTCATTCGCGCGCTTGCCCACGTATATGAGCGGTCATTAAGCGAATTGAAAAGTATGTAGCCGACTCCCCGTCTAATTGCGAGGTATACCTTTTTTGCTGCACAAGTTCGCTACACCAACGTGGGAGGTTGGAGAAAAAAATTGGAAATACTCGGAATTTAAGTAATGATGTTCGCGACAGTGTTTGACGCTTGACGATGAATAGTTTTCTTTTCCAATACTGCACGAGTTCTCTGAGGAAAGGTTAATGCTTTTTTCCCGCCCTACGTACGAAAGAAAGTTTAAAAGCTGAGAAGTAATTTCACATATTGCACACAGTGTTTGAAAAGTGTCGATACGTTACGTGCCTAGCACGCGCGTTTCACATAGGAATGTATTTTTGAACGGCACGATAATTGATGCGAATTCACGCGCTTGTCACAGGTTTTCCGAATTTATGCAAGATTGATAATTCCATTTGATGCGCCCGCGATTTCGGCTCAACGCTTATTGCGACTGGCAATGTGTAATAATCCAACATTGCATCGAATGCGAGTGAACTTTCGCTAGATATGTAATGCACGTGCATATGATTATAGTTTCCGAAGCATTGAAATCGTCGAATCAAGACTTCAAGATGTACGAATCAGTCGTGCAGCGTTGGAACGTATAATGCACGGTGTGTAATGTACTCGCTTTTACCTGCTTACTGCGCAGAGAACGAAATTGCGCATAAATCGTTAACGATGGTTTTACCCCTTCCCTTTAGCTGAATTTCGTTACACCTCAACCCTTATAACTACCTATACATAAAACGTATACGTATATACGTTTTATACATCGGAATGGGATTTTGCGAGCAGAGTTAAGCTTTGATTTATTGGCTCGACGTGGACAATGCGAGAAATATTCGAACTACGGATAAATTATTACCTCAACCAGGAGCTTTCGCGCGCGTGCTTCTTTTGTTTCCACGCGCGCTATCGTCTCTCGCTTTTTGGCTATTCGTTTGTTGGTTTCCGATACACGCGCACACGCACGCATACACACACTCACAAAAGCGCCACAGCGCATATTTAACGTACACGCAATAGGGACGAGAAAAAGCCTTTCCTCTCTGTCTCTCTGTATTCCGTTTCGGTAGGTTGTAACTGAAAAAGATTTAACTTTGCTATTTTAAGCTTTATATACTTGCGAAGCAAAAATATTTTTCACATATAAGAGCCTCTACGAAAGGAAAATGAATGTGTTACCGATTTAATCTGATCTCTTTTTCGCTGTCGGGAAAAAGATTTGTGAACTGATGTAAAAAACCAAAAACTTGCACAAAGTGACGATTGGTTCATGAAATCGTTAAAGTTTTTTAGTACATTAGAAAATCCACAAACATTTGTTAGGGTACGATGATAATAAATTGATATTCTTTCCTCACCTGATGATCTCTTCTGTATGATCTTCTCCTCGATCAAAGCTCGCACACTCACAGATGCAGTCTGCAGTGGAGGTCCAACAACTTCTTTCTTCTCATTTTTTTTGTTATCAGCGTCCTGCAACAGAAACATATCCAGCATTCATTTAAGGAGCCAAGCGATTGAGCATCGATTAAACACTATCGTACACACGACAAATAATAGTAAAAAGAATGATATTGCAGGAAAAGTTGTGGCAGAGCATCGAGCAAGCGCCATCGTAATCGCTTGCTAATAGCAGACTCTTGCACCTTTTGATTATACCATCACTGAACTAGACATACGCGAAGAATAAAAAAAAAATTCAAATGACAACTGCAGCTGATAACTGTAATCATCTGCATATATAGAACGCGAGGAAAAGAGGGCTGGGGGAGTGGGATTATATCTACGTATATTTATAGATAATGAAGGAGTCGTCGCGAAGCTTGAACAAGCGAGAGCCGTGCGCGCATGTGTGCGAATTAAATAAAGGCCTTTGGATTACACACAGGGTGGCAAATTAATAGGCCGCGGTTGAACACGTGCTGCTGCAGTTTGCCTCCACGTCGACGTCGTCGTCGGCGTCATCGTCGTCGTTTGACCCAGAAAATACGCGACAGTCGTTTAGAGCTAATCACTGAGCGAGCCGTAAGCGGACAGGGCTTCATCCCCTAATTGAAGTACCATTCGATTATATCCGTTGATGGAATCTTCGACGCTAGCCTAGCCCTCAATGCCACTGTTGCTGCCACCACCGCCACCGTCACTGCGCGCAGTGTGTGTGTTTATATATAGGAGGAAACGCACGTGAGACATAGATATACTGCGAATGGACGATGCCACGAGCGGCTTGTTTTTGGGCTAAATAATAAATGACCGGCTCGATCAATCTATAGTACGGTAATATATGCATATAAATCAACACGTGAGGCGCCTCGAGTGCGATGTATTGAATTGTCCTCCTCGGCGACGTGCGCGCTATTATATATACGAGCGTGTGCACGCCGGACCGAGCGAGAAGCTGCGACTCAGCGTGCCGGAGCGTTGACAGGGGCCGAGTATAGTAGTCCCCGGTGTGTAGTCGTATGTGTATGCGGTATATATACATGTGTGCGCGCGGTGGCGACCAGTTTCTCCGTTCACACGCCAGCTGACAAAGTCGTCGTCGTCGTCGTTGGCCTCGAACCTCGCAATTTCCTCTCGAACACTTTAGACTGTGCATATACATATAATACATAGCATATATATCTGTACATGTATGTGATACACATAAACACACATCACGTCCGAAATTGAACTCTGTCTTTGACGTGTGCACTTCTCTGTCTATGTCGCTCGCTCGCTCGCTCGCTCGCTTCCAGCGCATTGCGTGCATATTGATCGACTGCAGTAACCTTCCTCCTCCGAGAGTACTGCGCAGCAGCATCAGCGATCAACGAGACTTCGAGTAGAGCGAGAGAGAGAGAGAGAGCAAGAGAAAGGGTCGTTTGCTTTAGTTGAGCTGCAGCACGGGGGGAGAGAGAGAGAGAAGAGGATTTCGAAGCTCCTTTCGCTGACAGAGATTTATGCGTACGTGCTTATATACAGGCGGGGGCAATTATCGGCAAACTCAAGAGCTACGCGCACCCGCGCAAGCCAGAGAGGGAGAGAGAGAGAGAGCAGCCATATACATAACGTGTACCGATATGCGATGATTTGATCGCCACTAATGATGCTGCAGATTTTATTTGCTCGGATTTCGCGATCGTTTTAATGGATCGGTACACACGCGCGCACCTATATCGATTAAGTTTGCCTATATAAGAAAAGCGCGCCGGATTCATTTGGCAGTGGCCACGGCAAAAATAATCGAAGACAAAACGATCGCGAAAGGGCTTCGATTTTAATATATTTTTTGCACTCCCCCCGCCCCGGCCCAGCGATTTTCTTCTATTTTTCTCAACTCTGCCGTGGCACCCTATCGTTGAGTTAATCGTACTGCTCTCTATACTCGTTAAGACGTCTTTTTAATCAGCGAAATAACAGAAAGAGCAGAAACAGACGAGGTACCTTCATAGACATATATAGAGAGCGAAAGAAGTGAAAGAAAAGCTCGGAGAAAAAAGCGCTGATCTCGGCGGTCTTTCTTTTCCATTGCTGCGCGCAATTTTTCTCTACCTCTCGCTGAATTCGTTGTAACGATTCCTCTGCCGGGCAAAAAGAGGAAGAAAGAGAGAGAGAGAAGCATACCCGAGTACGTAGCAGTAAAAAGAGTAACAAAGAAATGTCGGCGGTTTTCGTAGCGCTGCACCGGCCCCGCTGCGCCCCATGTATATAATATATATCTATATGTATAGTGTTAATTCGAGCGTCCGAGAAGAAAATAGATTTTAATGCTATGATGTATATACATTTGGTGAACGCTCGCGCCTTTATAAGTGAAGGTAGGAAAAAGAAGGAAAAAGAGAGAAAAAAATCGCGTCGGAGCGTAATTGTCGAGCACTTCATAATACACTGTCTGTTTCGAGAGTTACATTTATCATCCGTAGCAAGTCCCATTATTTTAATTGCAAAGCTCCGCTAGCAAAGTTCCTCGGAGTAGTCTTCGGCCCCGAGCGCGCTTGCGCGTGCCAGTATACGCACGCAGTCAAGAAAGGAGGGATTAATGACAATTTTCAAAGGCGGCTCTATTAGAGGCTCTTCTTTGAATTACGCTTTACGAGAAACTTGCGAAATTTCTTCCTTCCCGCGCGCTCTCTGCCAGCTCGAGCTCTTATAACCCATTATGGGCACGCTCGCGCTGGGTCAATTTTTGAGGACGTGCGCGTAATTAGTTTTGAATTAGGCAGATTATTTAAATCGATAGCTTTATGAATTAAACGGGCATCCGATCGAAAACTTGGACTTTTTTTTCTTTTAATTTTTTTTAATTAAATTGATGTGCAATTTAAATTTACTCGTAAACACAGAACTACGAGTGCGCACGAGAGATGGTCGCGAGTGTATAGTTGAGCTACATTCACAAAGTACCCGAAAATATCATCATATTATATAAGCTTTCAGGAATATAGAGTAATTTCGCTCAAGTCCTTCAACTTTCGTATGTATGTATACGTATTTCCTGTAAATAACGCAAGCGCAAGCGAAACTCTAACCTTGTGTACCGAGCACAAAGAGTTAAAAGACATCCCCATCATCCGTCTACTCTGCTTTGCGCGACGTCATGCATTTATTTATACATATATTACGCACACACAAGAGCGCGCGGTATATAATGTCTATACTATACGAACCTTTTTGAAATAGCCACCGTGCAATCTCATGTGTCCGTTAAGGGCCGGTATATTTTTGAATTTCCGATGGCACAAATTGCATTCGACCGGCTTGGGCTCGGTCGGGGACTTGCCCGAGGCGGAGACGACCGCGCCAGGGGACGACGAGCTCCCCGGCGAGGGACTTCCGCTGACCCTGCCCGGCGAGTTGGCTGACTGTTGCAACTGCTGATGTTGCTGGAGCTGCACTTGCTGCTGCTGTTGCTGTTGCTGTTGTTGCTGCGCTTGTTGCTGGAGCTGCACTTGCTGCTGCTGTTGTTGCTGCTGCGCTTGTTGCTGAGCTTGCTGTTGCTGCAAGAAGAAAATATAATTTGTTAGACGCTTAATGATTATAAAATACATTTTTTAAATTCAAGTTTTCAAGTTTTGTCAAAATATGATGTAACTAGCATAAAAATAAATTATATTTTTGTACTAAACTTCATGGTTGCAAGGAGAAATGTAAGCGTATTTATTATATGGGTCTCGGAGATAAGTGAGACGAGAGCCTAGTATATAATCAAAAGAAGACTTCCTCTTTGAAGTTACTAGCTCTTTTTCCTTTTTAACTTCTATCGCTAATAAAAGGATGAAACACTCGAAAGACTGCGCAAGATGTACACTCGTGAATACACATACATACAGAAGGGGAAGAGGAGAGGGTTAAAGAGCGCGGAGCTTGGCAGTCATGTCTGCTACCTAAGAAAAAGATTCACTACTCGTTTTTCCGGAAAAAAGTAAAACTTTTCTTCTAATTTTTCTCTTTGCGTCATTGCTATGTTTGTTCAAACTTAATGAAGCTGAGTATAATATAATTAATTAAGCAAAAGAATAACCGTTTGAAGTGTCAACCGCTCTGACAAATAATTTATTACATTAGCCAAAGAATGACAATTTATATTTTTAAATGAAATATTCACCACTGTTGAAAATACACGTGCGGCCGCATTATAACAGAATCAAACCTACTTGCATGTGATCCTGGGTCATGATCGAACGTCGAGGATACTTATAATTGATCCGTGCAAATCACAGAGAAATGAACAAATATTATTTGAATTTCAAAAAGCCGCGATCGTATCGGTAATCCACGTTTTACGCGCGAGAGACGGTCGAAAGGAGACTCGAGAATCGAGCCGATTTTCACAGAACCTGTTTTAAATTAAATCCCCCCGGCCCGTTAAGCTCCTCTGCGCATGGACTTACGCGAGCCTGCCGCGAAAGCTTCCATGTCTTTGGCAGGCCAGATTAAGTTTGGCTTTGGCCTTCTATAGTCAATGAGTGTGTGAATTGCAATGGCATAGCGTAGAGAGAGAGAGAGGCGAGATGAAGCAAGGCTAAATAGTTATCAGCAAAGTTGGTGGCTGTGTACGTATAATGTATGCACGGTAGGATATATCTGAAATCAGGGCGAATATTTTATTTTCCATTACGCAGTAAAATTACAAACAGCGTAATAGTACCTATTATCGGAAATTATAATTATTATTCGTCCACGTGCACGTAAATTAATACGAATAAATTCGCGAAATATGCGGGGCTTATACATGTATATATAATATTTAATAAAAAACGCATTTCCTACGCATACTGGCTCATGCGTATACAGAAATATTATAACGCGCGTAAGGCAGAGAAGGCGGAGCCACGTACACAAACGCAGCAGCGTGCAGTGGCACACATATATGTAGAAGCGATTTTCCACCTATTCGCTTGCACGAGTCTTTGGAATTTCATAAATATCCTCCCTCTTTCTCTTTCATTCAACGCGCTCGCATATGCGAATCATATATATACTTATACAGACTCGAAGCTGCGATGCTTTGTGAATTCTGCGAGCTTTACCTTGTCCTTTCTACAGTGCGTGCGGATATTCACGTGTGCTCGTGTATGTGTGCACGAGCAAGTATATGCACATGGGGTGGTTGAATAAGCGTACACATTTCGAGATTACTCGAGAGCAACACTACAGCTGCCTGTACATATCTGCGTGTGCCTCGGCAGAAGCCACTTGCTAGGCCTATCTGTGTAAGCGCAATTTTTTCTCCTACCCCCTCCCTCTGGCAGATATGTACAAGTCCAAAGGTATATTGTGCGTCCGCCTATACATATGCATGTGTGCGCGTGTACGTATTCATCATACTCTCGGCATATATATGGCACACGCACGTGCGCTACATATGAAAAGCAAAAGAGAGAAGTGCCGCGCGCTGTACGCGTAGCAATAGAAGTGTGCGCAATCAAAGTTTCCTATCTAATGTGTATTGCCGCTTGCGAACCTCGTTCGTTTATGAATTTTTTTTCTCTCGCCAACTATTTGCGAGTGAGATACATCGATATTCGCGCACGAGTATACAGCTGCTCTGCTACTGCTACTGCTGCTGCTGCGTTGCGATACAATACCCACCACGACCAAGTTTCAATTAAAACTTGAAAATGTACATATCTATAGACAGCTGCGCGCCTGCGCGCAAATTGTTATAAGACGATATGTATAAGCCCTGGCGCGTTGAATTACGCCGTTTCTGAAATCGAGTTGGATTAGCCAAGTGTTAAGAAGGGACTAGAGAATCTTATACTCGTGCAGTTCGCGAGCAAACTCGTGCAGCTATATAACTATGTACCGTCTTACATGCGTTAGCAAATGTACGAGTGTGCGTGCTTGCTGTGTGTGTACGTGTGTAACTGTGTGTATTTGCATGTGCACGAGTGTCTGAGCGAGCAACTCGCACAAGCAACGAGCGAGTGGCTGAGCTGGTAGTGGTGTGTATGATTAAATTAGAACAATGTCAGAGCATAACTTGCCAGTTAGCTCTTAGCGCGTTCGCGCATACACAAGACTAAGGGGGGTAAGGGAGAAAGAGGGAGCTCGAGCTGAGCTGCAAAAGTAGTAATATACACCTCGACTGTATATACGTATCATATCTGCGTAACTTGGGACATTTTTAAAAATCCAACATAACTGCGCAGGAACAAACAAATGTGCTCAAGTTCTGCAGAGAAATTCAAGTGGTCAGAGAGCAAAATATGTGCGACGCGTGTGTGTGCCTCGAGTCCTGCCTTTTTCTCGTTAAAAGTCGCGCGCTCTCTCGTATACGCAATCGATGTTCGCTAGAGCAGTGGCAGCAGCAGCAGCAGCAGCAGCAACTATACGTGAGTACTAGCAAACGAAGCTATTTTTACTGGCGTTCGCATACACATACACACACGTACAAATGCTCTCTGCACGCTACACGTACGTACATACATTCACTAATCAAGTTTGCTACGAGGTATGTCTTGGCCACCCTTTGTTACATTAGTTCTGCAGCGCGTAGTTTAGCGTTGCGACGTCGTTCCACGTTGCTGATTCCCTAAGCGTGTATACTACATATTATACAGGTCGAGCTGCAGAAACTCGTATTACACGCGTACCATGCAAATGAAAACTCGTCTCTCTCACTCTCTCTCTCTCTCTCTTTCGCTCTGTGTATCATTAGAAGCATATATAAGAGTATACGCGCGCGACCCTCGCCTTGTTATAAAATCCAGCGTTTATTATTGTCATTTTTAACGAGTAAAATCGTAGACTCGCTTCTATGGATTATGCACGAGCGAGAGATCACGCGCTATATATAATATAAGCGAGCATCGAAGATAATGGAGTTGCGTTCGCTCGCTCGCCAACTACAAGGTGCGCTACACGTCCGCATAAGGAAGGGATAATTCCTCAAGGGGGTGGTTGGCTGGCTGGCTGACTGGCGTAGTCGGCAGCGGCAGCGACGGCGGCAATGACTACGTCGGTAATTGCGAATAATTGTATTGTCTTCGAGGTCGAGTTGTGTCCTCTCTCTCTCTCTCTCTCTCTCTCTCTCTCGTTCGGGACGAACTACTACTACGCGTGGTCGCGCGCATACAACTCGCTGACAAAGACGACGTCGTCGACTGTATGACAGCAGCTTCGTCGTCGTCGTCGTCGTCGTCGTCGTCGTCGTCGTCGACGGATCTATATATAGCGACGGCTAAACAGTAATACGCCGTACATTATTATCCTTCCGTATGAGTCTGAGACTCTAATGTGTATTCACCCACTCACTCACCCACGCGAATAGATCATTTTACGGAGATGCGAGAGTGACAGACTGGATACTTCAGGGGAAAATTCAACCATGATTAGAACAAAATAACTCTTTTTGATTTTTGCTGCATTAATTCACTTTTTTTTAACTGTATAGTGAAGATTTTGAATAATTTTAGAAAAATATTGACAGTTTACTAATTCTATTCATTTGGGAGTATTATAAGCACGATGCCATTATGTTTGTCAATTTTATCTGCCAAACCCGTATTTCTCACAAATATACTGGTATTTAATACATATGAAAACGTTATGAGGTCAAAGAAGCTGCAGCACTACACCCTCAGAATCGCGCCGTTGTAACAAGCTTCTCGCTCGCACTCGAGCGAATTTTTCTCTCTCGCACACACGCATACTTTTTTCCCTCTGTACCTCGTTTTTTTGCTACAGCATTCTCTCGAATTTTTCTCTCTGCATCGCCTCGTATGACGTTGTTTGGCGTGTGCAGCTCTTAGACACTTGTTGACGTTGCACAAAATCAAGCGTAAAGCTCGTAAAATTCGGAAAAATGTAATACGCTTATACGTATATATATGAGTGCGTATTATAACAGGCTGGATGGATGACGAGCACGGGGAGGAACAACGGTTATTTCACCCGTGAGCTCGGAGCGCGCACAGTGCTGCTATAAAAGTGAATTTTTATAATATGCAAAATTATGTTTCACAGAGAGTAAATTGGGGCTCGCTCTGACCATTTTTTTTAGCTCATATTCTCTTTTGCGTCGTAATGTGCATGCACGTGTGCGACATTTTTTTTGTTTTACGGATGTATGAAACCAAATTTTTCGGGCGATACTCGATTTAATACACAGTAAAATTTAAAAAAATTTAAGTTTATAATGGAAAAAGAGTAGATGTGTATTTTATTTATATGATATTATCATTATTATTATTATTATCATTATTTTATTATTATTATTATTATTATTATTATTATTATTATTATTATTATTATTATTATTATTATTATTATTATTATTATTATTATTATTATTATTATTATTATTATTTTCCACTTGAACGTACAA
Source organism: Trichogramma evanescens (assembly GCA_902732785.1). NCBI lineage: Eukaryota > Metazoa > Arthropoda > Insecta > Hymenoptera > Trichogrammatidae > Trichogramma > Trichogramma evanescens. Next base: position 14,128 of record CACVKI010144763.1, read on the forward strand.
TTCAAGAGTAGCAGTAACAGCAGCAGCAGCCTCTGTGCTCAAGCACGAAGATACTACGCTGCGCGAGGAAGGAAAAAATCCCGCAAATATTACATCAGTTAATGCACACAGCTTCTGCCTGGTGAGTAATAACATCGCGTACCCGAGTAAAGGAAGGGTGGGAGATGCCTATAAAAGCATCGTGCATAGGAAGGATGTATATAGAGAGATGCAAAGAGTAGAGAGAGAAAGAGAGAGAGATACTCTGCTGCTGCTGCTAGAGATGGTAAGAAAGATAGTCGAGGTGCAGGGCGCACGAGCCCTTTTTCTTTCTCTCTTTCGCATTTAATGGCGGCATTATTCGCCCCTGCATCCGCGCGTGTACTTTCATTTACTGTCCTATCACCGCTGCTGCTTCTGCTTCTGCCAGCTCGTAGCGTGTACATTAGAATATGGAAGCTGCCAGAGCCTATGGCAAACGCAAGATTTGCCCTGTGTAGTCTCTGCCTCTCTGTTACTGTTTATATCTGCATGCCCTAGGTGCGCTCATGGAATTACGGTATATATATGCATCTGGTCTCGCGCAAATCTCTCAAAGAGAAAATTTAAACTAAAAAAAAACGTAAGAAAATGTTAAAAGTAACTCATTATTTTTCTCTTCGCATAGATAAATCTTAACTAAAGGTACTGCTACTCGGGCTAGAGAGAACGTAAAGTTTAATTTACAATTTTGCAATCTCGCGCGCGAGCGTGTCCTCCTACCTTTTTTTGCCTATTATTGAAGAGGATAGTACGGCATTACACGCGATTTATACGGGGGCCGGTTTCAAGAGCTCCCTCGATGCTTATACCAGCCCAACTACTTGTCTTTCTTTCGTTTTTAGCGGAGGCAGGCGTGGTATAGAATGCATAAGCTATATCGCGTTGATCCAACTCCCTCGTGCGTCGTGCTAAGCAGATGGACTTTTCTCCCTCAAAGCGCGAGAGTATGAGCGCTCTTGTATAGGCGCAGGTCGATATAGGCGAAGATTAGATTGGCTACCGTGCTCGAGGCTATATAGGATTTGACTTCGCACAAGTTGAAACAAACGAAATTGATTCCAATGTCGCATTAGATAAAAAAAGAAGTTGCCAATAAAACGAATTCCGTAATATAGCTATGCGAGCGCTCCTGGCTCTCGCGTTTCACCCCTTCAGCGTCGAGTTAAATTTTGCAAGAATGCGAGGAATGTGCGCGAGCGAAAAAATATCGAGCTCACGTGCTGCGCAAGCCAATTAGCCGAGGTAAAAAAAGGGGGACGAGTTCGAGGACAGTAGGGAAGGAGTTTTGATGTCCATCGTCCTATAGTGTGTGTGTGTGTATGTGTACATGCTACACGAATGTCGATTATGGTATACAAAAGGTGGTGTAAAAATCAGAACAGAAGGGTTGAGCCTAAGAATGCAGCTTTTTCGAAATTATTCTACAGTTATTACTTTTGATTCGGAGTTGGTCGTATTATACTCATAATATTATAATAAATAAATCTAAAATGAAATTTTTAAATAGTTAAAATTAAATTTCAATGCTAATATGTACTTTTATTAGAGGTGATAAAAGTATTTTAATTGTACATCATTTTATTGCGAGTTTAATTGTTTGTTTCACGTCCAAAAAGGATTCATTAAAAGTACAAAAAAAGATGCAAGCCTAAACAGTCGAATGCATTCATTGGCAGCAATCAAATCAGACATAATACAAGAGAAAGACATAGGAAATGTACAGGGGGGAAACGCAAGTATATAATGTACAGATGAATCTCTCAATGTATTCATCGTCTCTCTCTCTCTCTCTCTCTCTCTCTCTCTCTCTCTCTGCAGAGAGTTAGAAACTCGTTGCCATTTAAAAGGCAACAATGGCGTGGAGCGCGGGCAACTTTATATAATGTCATTGGTGCCGTGGATTCTGCACGAACTTCCGCTTTTTCCTGCGCAGATCCGGTCTACGTCGCTGCTAAGCACGGCCAAATGAGAAATGAAATTCACTGCTCCACTGTGTTCTCTGGGCAATGCGCGAGGGGAATGAATAATGTACACTATGAAAAATTGTCTCACCCAAATACGTGTGTGCACTTTTTGCAGCGATACACGCGCGTCTACGCGCGTACACTGCAGTGGTTCGCAGGGTGCGGCGCACAGCATCCATTGTTTAAGATGCAGCGCGCCCGAGCACGAGCAGCCCCGACTCCGCTGTTTGTTTGCATTCGATATACACATTAGAAAGTTTACGGAGAAACACTTGCACAATGACGATCGAATAAATCAATTAACTTGGGAGGCGGTTGTGTGTACACGGTATATTATAACGTGTTCGACGGCAAACCACCTAAAATCGGCGAAGGTTAAACTTTGCGATCGACATTGTGAATTGTCGCGCGCGCCCGTCCGCCCGCCCGCGACACAGAGTTTCGGTTATAAGCTCGTTCGACGCTGATTTGTGCACACAATTAAAACAAAACAAAATGACTTTTCGATCTGCGCGCGGCCACACGAGGGTCTATTATTTAAACGATCGATGTAAATGTGCACTTGGAATCGTATAATAATGCATCAGAGGTACTGGTCGCGCTCGCACATACAGGAAAGTTTATTACGCCTGGCCGGAAAATGCTTTTGTGTCGGTACACAGAGCGTGGGAGCTACAACGAATCACCTCTTGCACTATTTATGTATTTAACCTCGTGTACTGCGCACATTTGTGGAAGAGAGATTTGGCTCTTTTCATCCACGAGAAAGAGAGAGAGGGAGGGAGAGAGAGAAAACGTCATTTTCCTCGCTCATATTCGTCCGTGACATTGTTATTGGAAACTCGTGTGTGAGTGCATGCACGTACGAGTAGCTCGGGTACTAGCGCGTATGTGTAATTACAGTTTCGAAACCTTAATAAACTATATACACGCGAATCGTGTGGACAGTAACGATTATAGGGCTATTATTATTTGCAATTGCCGCCCCGCAGTCGTTATAGCATCTGCTCGCGCGGGTATAATGTAATCGCGCTATCATCCCTTGCCGCCACCGCGCAAAAAGATGAGCAGCACTGACACACGCACACACTATCGCGAAGATGGTTACCTGTAAGGAGAATCGATACAAATAATCCGGTGGATAGTATTGAGAGTAATGGTGGTGCTGCTGTTGCTGCTGTAGCTGCTGCTGCTGCTGCTGCTGCTGTAGCTGCTGCTGTTGCTGCTGCTGCTGCTGGCTAACACGATGATGCTCGTGATGATGATGATTATGGTAATGATGCTGCTGCTGCTGCTGATACCAGCCCTGATTATATCCGTCCATGTCACGTACCGTATATATCCAGAGCGCCTCGACGTTCGCTCGGTTGATGATATATATATGTGCACGTGTCTATGCGTGTCTTTGTGTCTGTATGAAAAGTGAAGTGCTGCTGAACTTGGTGTGTGCGTGTGCGTATGCGCATATATATCTATCGACCACGGAACGCGTCGTGCGCCTGATGATGTACGGTCGTGGACGACGGACTGATGGTGGTGTGGTGGGCGTCGGCAGTGGTAGCGAAGTACATAGCAATTGCCTAAGCGACCGTGACTAGTTATGGCGAGGACCAAGTCACAATCATCGGTTGTATTATCACTTGGATCACTGAATTAGAAGAGAAATTTTTGAGGATAGATCGAAGATGCGATTCAGAATGAGAGTAGAAAAGGAGAAAGAGAGAGAGAGAGAAAGAAAACGACAAAAATATCACAAAAGATTTCCTCACGATACACTATACGAATTTTTTACTGATTTTTTCAAAAAATTATAAAATTCCACGCACAATCGAGAGACAACAGACGCGTATTACAACCCGCTAATTTCGTACGTATACCGCACACAAATATGTATACACACGAGTTGGATTTAATTAGCCGAATATTAACAACGCGCAGATGTAGCTAAATTAATTTAGCCGCGTACACTGTTGAAATTAATAAACTCTAATATGCCGGTGAAACAACAGCAATAAACAAACAAAAACAATGCGCACAACAATCACTGGCTTATAACCGATGCACCGATGTATTTTCTCGACAACTACGAAAATCTAACAAACACTGATCAAGCTAGAATTACAACGTTTTAGATGTTGAAGAAGTTGAGAACAAATAAGAGGTAAATTGAATTTATCGATTCACCGGATTGATGATCAGAAAAATGTTATGAGTGAAGAAGGCCAAATTAATCTTAGCAGAAATCACCAAAGACTCTCGTTTGTTTCGTGCTGTGCGGTGCAGTGCATACAATGCCTGACGAGTGACTGAATTTTCGTAAGATCATCTCGGTCATTTTGGGTCCTACGGTGGCATCAACGTTTTTCCCAAATTTTTGCACGATTCCCCCACCACAGACCCCTCGCAAGTTTGCGCGAGATGACCAATGTCCGAGGTGAGGCAGAGAGAGAGAGTAGCGGGGATTTATCGAAGAAAAAAGGAGATTTTTCTCAACCATATCTTCTTGCTGCGAGTTTGTGAGAGAGCAGAGAGTGAGAAGTATGTAGAGGACCGGATCTTCGAGACTTTTTGATCGCCAAGTTCCAAGGGGGGTCGCGCGGACCGCTCCGTGACGTAAGCGCTGGACCAACACGATGCGGCCTCACGCGGACTCATGCGAAAAGGGTTAACACGGTAGTTCTTTCACACGAGGTCTTGTTTTTTTTTTAAGTTATGTATTTCAATGGCACGTAACAAAAGATTACTATTCTTAGTATTTCAAGATCAATTCTCTTTTGTTCCGTCGCATGTCTTCTGTTTTGACTCACATTCTGACATACTTTTTCTAATTTTTAATATGCTAGTGCAGTTTTTTCGCAATAATTTTCGCGAAATAGCACAAACAACATTTTCTTTGTTAGCAATTTCGAATGTATTCGTTTACAATTGTGCAGTTGATAAACTAATGAACAAAATCATACTGTTGTATTTTTATTGACTATGTTCATCCTCACGAGGGTTTTCTCTTTTGATTTTTTTTTTTCTTTCATCGAATTTACAACGTGTAATATAAACTCGTTTCGTTACTCACACGCACGTACGAATGCGTTTAAAAGGATAAATCTAATAAAAGCCGGGCCACTCTTCGCGTTTGTATGTGCATGAGTGTGTTTGTGTGCCCGAGAGAAGTGTGATAAGTGTTATATTCAGGTGAAAAAAATTCAATTTTCAGCTGAAATTCGAGGAAAAAATCCAAAAATTCTTCTTTGGAATATTATATTGTCGATCGGAATCGCACGCGAATATAAATTTATATTTATATATGAATTCGATAATCGAGAGGGATATTTTCAATGGGGATTGAATATTACAAAATTGAACTTGTTATTTACGGAAAAGGGGAATTCGATAAATTGAATAACACACGTGCGTGGACGTAAAATTGAAATTCGATCGAGTAAAATCAATTACATCCTCTTCAGGGCAACAACAGCTCTTTTCCCTTATATAATATTGCTGCGTTGACTATATTATAATGTACGTAATAAATTTGAGGCGTAGCTACGACAGAGTCCGCTATAAGAGTAAAATATGCGAAAGTAATATGCATGTAAGGTTGTTATGTGCAGCATATAAAGGGTCATAAGAGTCTTTGTATCTTGCATGTACGAGCGCGTCTTGCAACGCGCATATATGGAAAATTGTTTGACTGAAGCTCCTCTATGCGTGTAGAGCGCTAGAAATTAAATCCATTCGATCGCTGATATTACGTTCAATTCATTAAAGGGTCTCTGGCCAATTATCAACTTTTGCCCAACTATGTGACTCGAATGTCAAACGTTTTCGCTTACACAGTAATATGTAACACCGTATAATAGTTTACAGAGTTTGTTACAAAGGAATATTATCGGGTTCCTTGTTTTAGAGAAAAATTTCTCTGATCAGCCAAAGTGAGACTAAATAAAAAAAAAGACAAATTGCAGAAATAATCTAGTATTTTGTGAATTTAATAAATTATAATGAAAGTGACAGTAGTGGAAAAGAGATGTTGTTCTGATTTAATGCAGTGATAGTTCGGTAATTCGACCAAATATGCAGGCGTAATGACTATTAGTTCAGCAGCAGCTTCAGCCACGATTCCACATTTCTTTTTTCATCCTCTCGCGTGTACGCAATCGAGGTTAGCTCGCAAATATAATATGGAAAAAGAAAGAGAAAAACACGAAGATGACAAGGTGTATAATCAGAGAGCATGCACATAGCCTCCCTCTCGCTAGGGTAGAACGAGATCGGATGCAGTGCAGAAGAGAGAGAGAGAGATGCTTTCCAATAATAAGGGGGTGAAAAGCGTATGGAGCACCTCGACAATTACTTTTTTCCACCGCTGCCATACTGCCGCGCGCCGCTTTTCTGATTGTTATTTTTTTCTCTCTTCTTTTCTTGCCAGCTGTGAAAGATATGCGCTGACAAGGCAAATCTCACCAACTCGATGGTTTTTCTTTTTTTTATCCCATTAAATAAGCTGCTATAGGTTCGTGACTTTTTTAAACAAAATCTTAAAAAAAAGTATGGTATAATAGAATTCGCATATGATCGGAAAAAATAAGAGTGCCTATACATGGGATAGACAGCATTATGTGTAACATCAAGCAGTTATTCGTGCTCTTAGAAAATACCCTTGTAAGCAAATACCGTTACCTGATCACATCTATAGAGCCGCTTTGAGTATCTTTTGTTACTCAAAGCTATGCACAAGCGTGCACGGATACAGCTCGAGATTTTCTCTCTCTAGGCTGTACATATTTGCGAATAGGATGAAAAGTGATTAAAAAGTGAAACACCACTTAATAAATGTCAAAAATCAAGTATCGTTTGCACGTTCCAGTATGAAGAGCGATAGGTAAAAATATTTATCGATTAAACTCAGAGCTAGCATTATTTTCCATCTTATTTTGACGGTTCTTTGGTTATACAATGGAAAAATGCAATTCCGATTGCTCTTTGTTTGCATCGGCGCGTAGAAAAAATATTGCAGCTTTATACTGCAAACCTTTATGAGATATTTTTTTTTGATATTTTTATTTCACTATGCAAATTTTTACTTGCTTGTTGACATGCGCACTTGATAATAATGATTATTACACGAAGATACGACGAAAGCAGTCGAGAATCCGGCAAACGAACACGAGCGCGTGTGACGATCATGATTAAAATTATGCTTCTATGCGCGCGTGCGACCGTGGCACAAAGACAAATTCAATTTCCAAGATATACCCTGCGCGTAGCTTGTTTAATACGAATTTATTAAATATTTTGCTTTATTACCTCTCGGCCTCGGTGTAATTGTTCCTCAAACTCATTTTGAAATGTGTGCGCGTGTGCGTATACATGCGGGCTTGCAGTGCTCCGCGTGGGATGTTATTACGAATTGTACTTTCGCATTCTTGAGCGCGGCAGGGTCTATACGTCGGAATTCTACAGCGCGACAAATTGTTTAATAATTTACTAGGCATCTTTTTGCCGCGGATTCATTTTTATTACTCGCAAGACTCCCACAGAGAAATATTTCATACCCAGCTTTTTCTTCATAATGTTTTTTTCCTCCTCTTTTAAACTAAACGCGCACACCGCACAGTAGGGAATTACTAATGCGTGTATAAAGCGAACGTATGTAGAGAGAGCGAGAGCGAGAGAGAGAGAGAGAAGAAAAGTGAGAATTTCTCTTTGATTGGTAGAAACCATTAAATCCTTTCCGATGCAAAATTCCTCTCACAAACGCGTACATATACCGATGACACATTAATTTAGTTCGATCGCTTGTTGACATCAAACAAACTGTTTAATGCAGGATGTGTATGAGCAACTTTGACCAGCACGCATATGCACGCGTGCTCGTGCACACGTGTATGTGTATCGAAAAGGCATTAACCATACGACCACTACATATATTCAATAATAATTCATAATAAGAAAGTTTTGCGTTATTAGCTACCGCCCACGTTAGCGGGTTATATGTTTGTTTTTATATTTATGCAGAGCAAAAGCAACATATTACACGCGAGTTACACATCAGCGATAAAAACTTTTTTAAGCATATATAATAAAGCTACGTCAGAGTTGTAATGTACACACAAAGAGAGCCGGACAGCATGCTCGAGAGGTAAATATACAACAACGGTTTTTCGTGAGCGAGCGCGCGCTTGACAACGTCGTGCAATAAAGCATAGAGAGAAAGCAGAGCGGGAAGCAGAAGATCGAATTAGCATTTTCGTCGTTTAAATCTAAGCTATCTTTTCTTTCTTTGCACACAAACTATCCCCCCCCCCCTCTCTCTCTCTCTCTCTCTATGTTACTCTTGCTCTATCTTTTTCTTGATGCACGAAGCAAAAAAAAAATCAATAGGGATAGAAAATTTTTAGAACTACCCGTTGCTCTGCGCGAACGTTACATATAGCTATGATAACAATACTCGGCAGCTGCTACTCGCCTACTTATTATATTCCTATATTTTCCGTCAGATTTACCCCTCCCTCCACCTCTCTAACTACATATATAAACTACGAAAAGTAGAGAGGAAAAGAGAGAGTGAGAGAGAGAGAGAGAGAGAGAGAGCGAGATAAGAGTTCGGAAGAAACGAAAAGAGCAAAAATAGCCGTTTCGCTATTGGCCGAGTAGTATCCCGGAAATGGTGTGCCATTGGCTCGCTTGGGGGTCGCACTACTCTCGTATACTTGCGCGGAACACTTCGGGGGGTCTGAACCTGTTGGACAGTCGGGTGCGAAACAAAAACCAGTTTTCCTACCGCACTATACTGTGAGAAGATTCGTTGGGTCAACCTGTTTCGGAGTCGCTTCGTGGTGGGCCCCCAGCGGACGGCATTGCCACCACTAGAGCGCGTCGCTTCGTATATCTCGCGTGCTCGGGTCCACAACCCTTTTCTTACACGCGCGTCTGTTATACTAATGGGGTCATTTAAATCGCGGCTGTTTTTTCTTTATTCCATCGTCTATTTTATTCGCGATTCCAGGGCTGAATTCATACGGGTATATAGACCAAAAGTTTTCTCACGCTTGCGGCTAAAATTCGGTCATTTTTTAAATACTCGACGACCAATTTACTATCAAAATTGTGCCGTTTATCTTTCCTCTAATATTGCTCGATAAAGATAGTAAAACGACTTGAACAAGAAGTCAAAGGTTTGAATCGTGCGTCATTATCACCACTCATATATTTGAAAATGGAATTTTACACACGTCTTGCGTATATATGCGTGGACGTTGATTATAGCTACTGCTCAGGTGTGTGTGTGTGAGTGTGTGCCTGAGTACGAGGACGAAAAGTCGACCAATTTCCTCAAAAGGATGATGTAGGAGGAACGCGCGCTACGCTGACTTTTTAATATCCGCACGCGAGTCGAGCGCTAGGCGCCGCGTGCAACTTTTGGGCGAACACTCGAATAAAAGAGAGTTAGAGATAGAAAGCTCTATGTAATGAAGAAAATGGCAACAGATGCGCCGACTCATTTCGTATATTATAATGTCTATATATAATATCGCATGATATTTTATTCCAAGGTGAGCGCGTGCATGCAGCTCTCGTTATGACGCATTTTCTTTTCAAACATTTTCACTGAAATATGTACGGCAGCCGTCGCGCGAGCACGAGCTGCGTGCACATACACCAAGTCTCGTTAACGATGGCATTTTAATTTGCGACGATACGATAATTTTCGATTTATAAAAAAAAAATATCCTTTTGCTCTTTTCATGCGCAACATTTTCAATGCGCTCGAAAATTGAGCCGCTTGATTGGTTTCGAGGAAAATTGATATTAATACATCAATTTTTTATCGATGTCTCGCTCGTGCGTCTCTCGACAAAGTAATGACACTCACAGGCCATGATGTCATAAAGAACTATAATGCAACAAGGACAAGCTGCCAACGCAATTCAGCGTTATCATCGTTAATGAGCTTTTCCGATCGTTTACGATTAACGAGTTTGCACGGTGCCTTTACATGTTGCTACCCATCTTGCTTGTAGACTATATATGATATAAAAAAATATCATCTAATGCAGTTTTTCCATGTTCCATAATGATGCCAATTTATATTTTTCAAAAGATACATTTAAAAATAAAAATTTGTATTTTGTTTTATTTACCCATGTAATAATTTATGATGATATCAATAACCAATACTTATACGTGACGTCAATACGGAAAAGGCAATTATTGGTGAACTAAAAGTTGAAGTTGTGTATAGATAAATTGACGATACTGAAACCTTGTTAGTTATCTTCTTTCAAATTATTATCGTCGTTATTCCACTGTGACAAGAAGCGTGAGTCCAAATAAAAATCATCTTCAAGGAATGCAAACATTTCCCGAGCAAATAGGCCCAGATGTGACGTATGCGCGGCAGATACACTACTATTTGAAACACTGCAGTATCCGTACGCTATTTGCCTAGTAACGATCAATTTACTCACGGTTACGTATATACAGACTTATTTGCTGAATCGACGATACAAACTCGATATGTATTTATCTTTTATCGTGTCGTCTCGTCTGTGTATCTAGATGCTGCTGTGCATCTCGTTTATGTTGGTATAAAACTAGCACGTACACAGAGGAAAATCAAACGAGGTTGGTGGTGGTATATATAGCTCGCACGGCGGCGGCGGTGATGGAAGTGATGGTGCGAGACTACACGTCAATATAATTTGTTACGGTGCGAAAGTTTGCGTCATATATGTATGCAAGTGTGTGGCTGCGTCTGAGGAGAGTTCGACACCCAGAGGCGAAACGAGTTGATGCATTTAGTCGTGTTATGCCATATATACGCTACTGTGTGCGTGCGCGCGCGCGCGTGTGTAAACTTCACATAGGATCTCTTGAAATAGCGCGAGTGTCTGCGTACGGCGTGTATACCTAACATTTTTTTCGATTGAATTAGTGCGGTGAGAGTGCGCGAATTAATTAAACGAAAATCGAGTTGGTTTGTGTTTATCAAATGAATTTCACGACTACAAACGAGTCAAGTTCAAAATTAGTAAAATGTAATTGAACAATAATTACCAATTATAAAAGCATTCGAAATATTATTATAATAAAATTGTAAAATTGTAAACAAAGACAAAGTATTAGGGAAAATATAGTTTAAAAAAGTGCCTCGTCAAAATTATGAATTTTTTTTGAGTGAATTTACATCAGCAAATGGATATTCAATCGCCAAACGTCCACGTGAATTTCGCGTCGATTCAAATTTAGCGCGATCAAATCTACAGCAAATCTTCGAGCATACAAAATCTACATACACCATTCAAGCGTCGATTGTCAGGCCGATTCAGACCTGGAAGATTGAGTGCTGCCTATTTTTTACATTTTTTCCTCTTTCCAGCATATACGCTGCACAACGGGCGCGCGTGCAAAAAGGTCTCGATTCTAAACACACGTTCTGCTCAGCAGCAGCAGCAGCAGCAGTAATCGACGTTTTCGTTCAATTCACGCGCGCTTGAGTTTTCAATTTTCCTATACGCGCGCCGAGTAAATCTATATGGGCTTATAAAGCTCAACAATATGTGATTCGAGGAAAAAACGCGGCGGCGCGAAACGTTTAAGAAAATATTTTTAGGTATAGCGAGCGAAGAAAAAGAAAGGAATAAGAGAATGGCTCTTTTTCGCGTCGATAACAAAAACAGACGCGTATACGCGGCTAGTGCTAGGCGAGCGAGCAAAATGTAAAAAAAGAAATCCTGCGCGCATGTGTGTGCGTGCTACATATGTGGAGAATAGGCATGCACATATACGTTGGACAAAGAAAGGGGTGCAAGTTGGGAGGGAAAGATTTGAAAAGAGAGAGAGAGAGAGAGAGAGAGGAAAAATCGTGTCAAGTTCTTTTCTGTATACGTGCACGCATGCACGGAGTGCACAGTCAGAGAACAAAATGGTAACCGGGAGTTAGCAACAGCGTATGCACGTGTGTGTGAGCGCGTGCGTATATATCTGTGTATAAACGTAGAGCATACAGCAAGCTAGAAAGAGAGAGAGAGTAAGAATGAAAGCGTCCTCAGGCTTGTGCTCTCTCGGAGTACTTCGACTAGAAGATCTCATACATATTAATAGGTAACTGCGCGCGTGAGCGAATCGATCCACACGTATATACCTATATATCAGTACGAGCGTTGATGCTCTGCACAGTGTGTACCGCCCCCTGCTCCAGAGGTAGAGGTAGCAACAACTATACTCTTTCGAGCGCGCGTGTGTGCGTGCATGAGTTTGTGTATGTGTGTGTGTTGAAGGATTCGAATATGCTACAGCTGCTACCTATATGTATGCAAGACGCTTGAGTTGCGCGTGTGTGTCGTGTGTCTAATGTACGCGAGTGTGTGCATCATCCTGCTGCTGCAGCGGCAACAGCAGCACGCGCGCACGGCGCTTATTATGCCATTAAGGTAATGAAGTTAGGCTGCTGCCTAAATATAAGCGAGAAAATACTTCAGCAGATTTCGAATTCCGATAAAGAATGAATGAATGAATGATCAGCTGTGTGCGTGCGAAACAAAGCTTTTTACAAAACTTTCCGCAACGCGAGCAAAAAATTTAGCAAATTATCGAGAGGTTACAACTGATTGGTCGACAAGTAATTATATGAGCGCGTGCACTTCAAAGGCTCATGTATATATAGAAAAATAACTGATCAAAGTTTAAAATTTCCGAGGAGAAAAAAGTGTACCTACGCAGCGGCAGCAGCAGCGGTGCGCGCTTCTAAGCATGCACGTCGAAAGAGAGAGAGAGAGACGTCAAAGTTCGTTAACTCTTTATATCCCATCCGCTTGCTACATATTTCGTATTAATTGAAAAAAGCGAGACAGACAAACACACGCGCTTGCAGTGCTCGTCGGGGCTTTGACGTCGAACACGCCAGAGTGCGCAAAAGAAGAAAGAAAATAGCTCGCGCGGTGGTAGGAGCTGGAAAACTTGCGTACGGTAGAGAGAGCGACCGATTAGCAAATTCTATCAGGCACGAGATTACTCCGCGATAATGTGTTTTTTTAAAACGTAAATTGACAAAAAAAATCCACGCATCAAGTCGCGATTTTAGTTCGCCGTGTGTAGGTGAAACCTTAACAGCATGAGAAAACTAAACTGAAATATCGATTGTACGCTCGAATTTAATTTCGGTAATGTATCGCCGAAGTCTCTATATAGTGCTACAAGTGCGAGAGTGAAGTTGTGCAGTAACAAGATATCGTCGTCGTTGAGTAATTAGACCTGATGAAAGCAGCAGTAGCTCAAGCTCTCTTTGGTAATATTTTGTACCTCTTGATCTTGGAGCTTGCAACAGTACGCGGTTGGATAAAAAAAGAAGAAAAAAAAAGACAAAGTAAGAAAAAAGAGAGAAAAATAGTAAGAGGCTGTAGAGAAGGACATGGCTGAGTAGTGACTTTATTTCCTCAAATGCTGCTTCGTGTAAAGTTGCAATAACCTTTACTCTTCACGTTGTTGTTTTTTAAAAATCCTTTATCGATACCACCATTGTGTATAAACGTTGTTTCCTTTCACCTTTGTCACCTACTAATCTATATACAAAACAAGTGAAAAAAAAGTGAAACAACTCACCTGAGCGTGATTCCAAACTTTTGGCTTTGGACTGGATCTGTTGAGAGCAGCTGCCACACTGCCACTCACCGTCGTGATAATCGGGCCGGAAATATTTGTAGTCGACTTTACAATAGATTTGACGTTGGTACTTTTCTGCTGCTGGCCATTGTTGTTGAGGCCGTTGACGATGGGCTGCGTTTGCTGTTGGCCGGGCGTTTGTTGCTGCTGTTTTTGCGTCTGCTGCTGCATTATCTGCTGTATGAGCTCGAGCTGCTGCTTCGTTAGGCTACCCTCGCTACCGCCGCCCGAGCCACTCGTGCCCTGTGAAATTTCAGCACGAGCACGTTTTTATGCATAAACAAATATTGTGTCGCGTGAAGGTATAAACTTTTAAGATTGTTCGCCGAGCAAACTTTGCCCGGGACGAATCGAATTTTAAGAAAACTTTTTTTTTGCTCGATGCAGTTCATCTGCCTTTATCACGCAATTATCAGTGAAACGCATAATCTGAATCACTAAAGCGAGAGCACGCAAGCGATTTTATCCCGAGGAGAGTCTCTCGTTCTCTTGCTGATTTCTTGAAAGTTCTGTCGTAAAACGCGAGAAAGAAGAAGCGCCTCGAACCGAGAGCTTTCCATTCCGATGACTTTGGTTTCGTGTTTGCGTCTTTACGTAGCGTCTCTCTTTCTCTCTCTCTTTTTCGTTCACTTTCAAACATCGGTGCGTATAGAGACGCATATATAAAGTCAAAGACGTTCCGCGGTTGCTTTTACACGGAGCTAACAGAAGAGTAATTTTTACCCTCCTGCAGGGTAAAAAACGTCTATTTACCATCACGTTACTACAGCCGCATGCTTAAACAATAGTGTGACTGTCAGTGGACACGCTTGGACGTTCTTTACCCACTAGGAGGGTAAAAATTACTCTTCTGTTCGCTCCGTGTAGTATCAGAAGAAAAATCGTTTATATACTGCGCACTGCATTTTGCTACTTCAATAATTTTCTCACGTGGAGCGGTGAGTTCCAATTTTTTTTTTACACCTATCGCAAGGTATTGCAAAAAAGCAAGAACGATAATATCCCATAATAATTGGATGGCGCAGAGCAGCTCACGCGGTAATCAGTTTAACGATCTAATTCAACGATTATCTTTCCTTTGCTTAACCTCGGATTCTGTCTCTCGCACACGCACGCACACACTCCCATATATATAATCCGAAAGTTTGCAGTCAGTATATAGTTCCTGCGGAGAATCCATTGAACAAACGGATTGGACTACTGTCGATGAAAATTGGATTTGTTAATTACTACAAGGGATTATACGCAGTCGCTTTGGCGATAGGCTTAAATTCACTTATTGGATCTTTCGGGTAAAAATTTCATGCGTACCCTATAGACAGCTAGCCTTGATGTTTCATTGTATTGATGTATATATTTTTGCGCGAAAATGGAAAAGAGATAAAATTTCCGAAGACTCGTGAGCGTTTAACTTTTGATCCTAATTATAGCGTTTATAATTTCCTTTGACAGTTTCATAAAACTTTCCGCGAAGAAGCTACGTTTATTTAATTTCTCTTTCTATCCTCACTTTTTCTCTTATATATATTAAAGCTTGCACGTGCATCCCACGTATAAGTATAAAATGGTGAAGTAGAGCGAAAAACAAGTTTGAAAACTTATATATTTGTAGAAAATACGCGTGATGTTAAATTTTTCTATATATGTATAAAAGCGTAGGAAAAAAGTTGAGTAAGAGGCTTTCAGATGCTTTAGCCTTGACTTTAAGTATCATCTCAACTCCTCCTTGACCTCAACTTTCTTTGCTCATATTTTCGTTCTTTTTTCACGCCACGCGAGTAGCTATACGCAATTTTTATTTCCTCGGCTCGTATTCATGCCTCGAATTTTCACTTTCCGTTTGTTTTTCCTCTTATGCTTCATCTCGTGTGCAAACCGCACAGATGCTACAACAGCTCACCGCAAAGCGGTTAGAGGTAAAGTACAAAGAATAATAATACTTTTTTTCAGCGCTCATTGTTGCATCTATTGGAAAGTTTTCATCAAAACGTAAAGTACGCTAGCTGAGTTGAGCTATTCCAGTCGGGTATTTGAAAGTATTCGCACGTATTGCAGTCAAGCCCTTTACGTTTTTCCGCATCTTTCATGATTTTTCAAATTCTGACTAGATAAGTTCAGCTATTTTGTTTTTTACATACCGGGCCATTCATTTCTGTACACGTACCTGGAGCTTGTCGAGACCGAGAGAAGGAGAGTAAAAAAAAGGTAAAAAGTTTGCAAATTTTCTTCTAGAGTACAAGATTTGTTGACATTTTTCTTCGGAAAAACTTGTCAAAAGAATGAGGGAAGGTTAGTTGCAAAGTTTGAAGAATTAACCTTCGCCGAGAGAATTAAATTAATCAAGTCAGATTATCCGGAAAAGTTATGAAACTCCGCGGTTATATTTTATGCAACACTTTTGTAACGGTCAATTTACAAAGATGAGTAAACATTTACATTCGATGAAATAAAATAAATCTGTTGGAAGTTTTCTTTCGTAAATTTTTCATTCGAATTTAGCTTGGCATTAAACTCCACTCTCGTGCGCGCGCGTGTATGCCGAGAAAAAGAAAGAGAGAGAGAGAGAGAGAGAGAGAGAGAGAGAGAGAGAGAGAGATGGAAGAGGAGGGAAGCGCTTTTCAATGTGCGCGCGAGACGTTCAAGTATATATTTTTTTTCACCCTTCCACGGTATATTTACTCGCTCAAGATGACTTGTAATATATTCAAAGGCAAATACTCTCCCTCTCCACTTGTCGAGTTAACGCGGGCTTTCATTTAAAATTGTTTGCTCACGCTAACTTCTCTTTGAAGGGTTACTTCTCTATCTTTTTTAACCGGCTCCTCTTTGGCATTACGGGCATATTAAAACGCGCGCGTAATTTTCAAATTGACAAAATTCTGAATCGCCAAAATAACGTTACTATATAGAAATGAAATTTGTAAAGAAAGTTGCGCAACTTGTGTGGTTGCACAACTCTATTACCGAGGGGGGTGAAAAGGGTTAAGCCAACGAAGACAGTGACACTGCATGGCATAGCCAAAGTCAGTAAATGTGCGACGGCGATCGTAGTGCTGGCTCGGCAAACTTTCCGGACTGACGGACGTGCTTCCACTACTTCGAAGCTCGTTTGCCATTGCCTATCCTGCAGCCCTCTTTTATTCTTTCTATTTCTCGCTTTCTCTCTCTCTCTCTCTCTCTCTCTCTCTCTCTCTCTCTCTCTCTCTCTCTCTCTCTCTCTCTCTC
>CACVKI010144764.1:5931-19319 GCA_902732785.1 Trichogramma evanescens
AAATTGCAAAAAAAAGTAATTCAAAAAGACAAAAGACCTGTAAAGGCTAGAAAAAATCTACAATGATTACAAATAAAAAGTTTTAAATTATGGAGGCTTTTTTTGTATTGTTGTTATGAAATTTATAAAAGAAGCAAGAAATATGATTATTTGTAGTTTATTTGCTCGGCAACTACAAGCGAAAGCCAGTAATGGTGTTAATGATATTTGCCGTAATTTGTATGTTTGGTGTATTAAGTTTTCCATGTTATTCTAATAAATAAACCTATCTTAATTTCAACTTTTTTGTGTCATAACTTTATCTTTTCTTATAATGTCGTAGAAATTTTAAATAATGCCTTCATAATGTTGTCAAATATTTGAAAAATTAGAAAAAAAATGTACCAAGTAAATAGTTATTTTTAAATATTATATTATCATTAGAAAGAAAACATGCGGTTTATTCCAGACCAAAGGACTTCCTTTCAATATAAGCTTTTTCTTCCTCTTATTTGTTGATTCTAATAAAAATTTATATTTCCCATAATCGAAAACAATATATCAAACTAGACTTTTAAAAGAGAAAAAATGTTCATTTAAAAATTATCATATATCTTCAAGTAATGTAAAAGAAAAAAAATTAATGTTTATGAATTCAAAGCAGACAAGTTAGTTATTTAAGTATATAGTTACAAATAAGTCAATAACAAACGGATAGAATTTATCGGAGTACAATTTTTACGGACACAATTATTTTAAGTATTAGTCTGTAGTCTGTGAAAGATTTTCATTGCTAAAATAAAAATAAAAAAATTTATAATAAAAAAAATATCGAAAATTAAAGTATAAAGATTTTTTTTTCAGGCCATGGAAGTTTTTTTGCAGAAACCTTTATTAAACGATTGCTTTCTTAAAGCGTAGTATAAAGTTATCTGAAAGGTTCGTGAAGTAGTAAAAAACAGTACGTTTCATCAACAATATAATTTCAACGCGACAAAAGTGTCAAAGGTCACCTGTCAATTAACCTATTAACGTCCAAAGTGACGAAATTTTTCGTTCGCGATCGATGCGATCTTTTTCCATGTCTTGGACCTTGAAAAGACTTCGCATTTATATAATTTAATGTAAAATATAATGCCCTTTCAGAATCCGGGCTCGAATTGAAAATTCAATGATTCGATAAAAAGTCATGATTGTTTAAACAAAAAAAAAGCAAAAAATTGTGCGAAAAAACAACTTTGAGAGTTCATTTTAGACTGTCGCGGTAAATAACTCAAGATATAAACATGATCACAGGTGATCATGGATGTAGAAGTACCTTATGAAATTTTAACAGATCTTTCCAACCATTTTTTTTAACACATTAACGCCGAGAGGACGCAATTTTGACATTCAACTTTGAGCTCCTACCATGTCTCAATCGACCCGAGAAAATTAATCATGAAAACCACTATACTTCATCAACTAATAACTAATCAATTCCAATTGTATAAGAGACTTGACAAAATTTGGATTCTAGATTGCAGTATCCTTTATTATTTAATATTCATAAAAGTTGTTTCAGGTACTGAACTATACTTTAAACAATATGTTTTGCAAATCTATTATAGAGTCACTCGCCGAGTGATTGAAAGGTTTAGAAAAATTCTGCTTTCAAGCAGCTCGGATGCATGTTTTTAGTTAATTTCAGGTAATCGAATCAATAGTTTGTCAAAGTTCATACCTTCCTCTACCTATTAGAATTTTTACGGAATTTTCAATCAAGTTTTTCATTTATAAAAGTTCATGAAAATGAAAAAAAACGTGCTTTACCAGTAAATGAAACATTCAATCCAGTGAATGAAAGCCGCGAAACCAGTAAATGAAAGTACAAATATAAGCATACGTTGATTTGATAATCAATATAGACTGTAATATATCACCTTTTTTATTGAATAAGAAATTAAAACATGCATTTATCATCCAAACCAACCTCTTTATTGACATGATTAAAATAAGGACACCTGTGTTAAATGACACAACTAAAGTATATGTTATGATTTTTCATGCGGTGCGATACGATAAATTGAAAATTTTATGCATTTTTTTTTAATTATGTAATAAGTAAAAAAACTATTAAACTAAATAATAATAGGAAAATATAATAGATTTGTATAACATATTGTTCAAAATATAGTTCAGTACCTGAAACAACTTCTATGAATATTAAGTAATAAGGGACACTGCAACTTAGAATTCAAATTTTGTCAAGTCTCTTATACGATCGGAATTGATTAGTTATTAGTTGATCTTTCTAAGCGTTTTTTATTTTGATATTTGATAATCCAAAACTTTGAAATTGTCCAATTAAACTGTTAATCTTTTACCGACGTCAAAAGGCTCATTCCAAAAACAACCTGCAGTAAGTATTTTTATTTTACGTCTCTCTCTATTTTTCTTTACTCTTCTCAAATTACTACTTTCCATTATTCAATAAAAAATATTGTTTAATATTTCTGCTCTCGATTATAACGATATTTTCTCATAATATTATTAACATATTAATATCATTTTGCTGACGAAAAATTGCCTTTGCAAATGTCTCAAGTTCTATGGCTTCAGGAAAAAGGTTGAACTTCAGACGATAAAAATGTTTATAAAAAAGATTGGATTGAAAATCAGATCCTATTACCATTATAAACCGCCCAGTGAATAATTACCATGGAATGGATATATATCCATTAGCATTATAATTATAATAAAATGAAAATTGAATTTAATGAATAGGAATAATAAATTGCTTAAGATTATAATAGAAACTACTACCAAAGCATTAATGACATTACTTGTAGGTATTAATGTATGTCACTAGGAATTTTAGAATGATGAATGCAAATAGCAGGGGAACCAAACGTGATTGCACACGTGCCTCCATCGATTCAATAACAGAGAACTCTCGACTTAAGAACATCCTTTTTTGTTAACACTCATACGAAACGAACGAAACAAAGTAGATGTCAAAGGTTCAAATTAGATCGCTTTTAATGCTAAAACTTCATCTTTTCTCTTTTGGTTTTCGAGAATTCAAAGTTTTTACTCAACTTTACCTGTTAGTCAATGTATCACCACTTCATTAATTTTTCGTCAGATCCATAACCATCGAAAATGTGTCGAAAATTATGAAAGTATAGTGAAATTGATGATAAAGTAAAAATTGGTTTTGAATTTGAAGGTGAGAAGCCAAATATGATTGCATAAGTAGTTGAGAAAATTGATGATAATGTTCAAAATTACTTGCGGGATCTAAAAGATATAGCAATGCGATTGTAAAATACTCAAAACGTAATTAAGATAGAAACTGCAGAGGAAGTGAAACAGGAATTTTTTGATGGCGCTGCAGAAGAATTGAATTCGAATCTCGATTGTAAAGCTATTGGACGAAATCATACTCTCATAAAATCAACATCAATACGATTCATACTTGTAAAATATAGAAATCTCAAATTTACTTACATAGCTTGACTGAATGATAAAGCTTTAAATCGGGGGTACATTTGCTGCCACCTTAAGAATAAATTACGCCCAAGTTGCCAACTTACTCTTCAATCACACACACTGAGGTCTGAGACATGAACATACACACTAAACACGCCGTCAAAACAGTGCGCGAAACGCCGCAGTGGCACCAACGAAGCCAAGTGCCAGCTGTGCAAAGTGCAGACGGGAGGACTGCAGCATAGTATAACTATACGTATATCATTGTGTTTTCGCTACAGCAGAAATGGCTGTTCGAAATGTAAATTTACAAATCGCTGCGTAGAGTTTTATTTTCGCAAAAACGAATTGGCAATTATTTTTTCGTTACGTGACAAGTGGCTCGGTGTCGTTTGGGCCGCGTCTGCTTGATTTTGTTATTATTTCGTGTACCTTATACGAATAAAAGTTGTCGGCGTTTAGCGGCAAGATTTACTCTTGCAAAACGTCTCGTTCGCTTGAAGGTTAAGATCTGATTATATGTCGGCTTTTTATGTGTATATCGACCGCAGCATAGCGAACATGCGGTACTTGGATCAGAATTAAAAACTAAATAACGTTTGTTTTCTAGATGTTGCTCTTCATCCTTCTCTGCCCGTTCTTCATGAACTTGGGCCCGATCGCAGCTGAGAAAAAAATTAATAAGTTCGTTAGTACGTTAATTGATGCCAAATGGAAAGATACACCATTGGTTTTAGAAGTAGCAGAATATTTAAACGATGAGAGTCAAGATTATTTTTGGAGATTCGTCGATGAAGTATCCGATGCATCGAACGACTTTCAGAATGGTATAATGCAACCTTTATTCTTGTGCCACTTAATGTTATTTAAAATATTACCAAGTTTTTGAATGTTTATGATTTGTAGTTACAGAAAAAGAGCAATATGACCTGACCATATCGATGGCTTCAAAGTTTTTAAGTCCATCTGAAATAAACATAATGAAGTTAGGACTTTCTTTGAGAATATATTCCGCCAGGGTAGAAATGTTTTCTCAAATGGCTGAAAATAAGAATGCCTCAGATTTGGATTGCGCCAATTTCATTGACGTTGGTGGCAAATACTTTTGTACATTAGACAAGTTTAATCAGTTTATTGAAGATGTAAGTATCAAATAATGATAACGTTACTTTCTATTTTATTTTTTAATATTTGTTACATCTTATACAGGATGAGTGGAATCTTGAAGGAATTGATACATACAATTTAGATCATTTTTATCTTGGAAAACAACAAACTGATAAAACTATAGTTTTATATGGACAAATGGGAACACCTAGTTTTTCAGAATTGCACAATGAACTTAAATTATTGGCTGAATCTAAAAAAATTAATTATGTTTTGCGCCATTACATCAAGGTAAATTGATTAAAGGAAATTTTCTAATTTATTCATGCACTAACATAAAAAATTATCATTCTACAGGACAGACCTGACAGAAAACTTAGACTTTCTGGTTATGGAGTCGAGCTTCAAATGAAATCAACTGAATATAAAGCTACAGATGATTCAGATATTAAAGAAAATCAAGCTCAATCAGAAGAAAGTATTAGCGAAAATGAAGATGAAGTAGATGGAATTAATTTTTCAGCCTTGAAGTAATTATTACATAAATCGATAAAAATATAACTTGATCTAATAAATACATTATGATTTCAGAAAATTATATGCTGATCACTCCAAAAAATTGGAGAAAATGCAAAGTTATTTACTTGAAAATAGTCATGAAGTTGAGGCTCTCAAAGTTTGGCAATTTCAAGAATTAAGTCACCAAGCTGCTGAAAGAATAATGAACTCTCCAGCAGGAGAGGCAATTGATGTAATGACTGACATTGCACAAAATTTCCCTCTGCAGGTATGCTGACTCAATAATATTTTATTATACTCGTCTCGAACTTGTAATTAAATTATGAATTTATTCAATTCCTCAGACTAAATCTTTGGTTAAAACTAAAGTAAGCAATGAAATGAAAAAAGAAATTAAATTGAACCAGGAGATATTTTCAACTACTTTGCGCATACAACCTTCAGAAACAGCATTATTTATTAATGGTCTATTTTTTGATTTAGACACTGTTGATGTGTTGACACTTTTGGAATCTCTACGTTCTGAATTGAGAGTGATGGAATCTCTGCATAAAATTGGTAAATTTCATGCACCATATAATTTATAGATGTGATCATAATTTTAATTTCACTTTACTAATTTCATGGAAAAAATAGGCTTGCAAGGTCAAAAAATAAGTAATCTCATAGCATTGGATTTATCAGACAATGTCAACAACCAAGACTTTGCCATTGATATCCGTGATTCAGCTGTGATATGGATAAATGATATTGAAAATGATTTTCGGTACAATAGATGGTCTCCTTCATTAACAGAACTGCTGCGGCCTACATTCCCTGGAATGCTTCGAAACATTCGCCGTAATTTGTACAATCTTGTATGTATAAGTGAATGAACAAACTATTCAATCAGTACACTTTACTTAAAATTATTTTATTTTCAAGGTGATCATTATTGATCCTGTTAGTGAAGATTCTGCACCATTGATAACTTTAGCAGAATCACTGTATGCTCATTCAGCTCCTCTTAGAGTAGGTTTTGTGTTTAAAACCAATTTCAATATGACTGAAACAGGATTAAGTGACCCAAGTATAGCTATTAATAATGCCTTCCATTATCTAATGGAAAGTAAAACGTCCAAGGATGCTATTAACTTTTTATCAAGTGTAAGGAGAATAATTTTTAAACTTTTATAGTTTTTATAGTGTAATGAAATTTTATAGAATATTTAATATTTTATTTTCAGTTGAAAAATTATGATACATCAAATGGATTATCAGTTGATAATGTTAAAAAAGCCCTTAAAGCTATTGATTCAAAAGCAAATGCCAACTACATATTCAGTGAAGAATCAGAATATGACGTTGGACGACATTTGGCTAGTGACTTTATCAAAAGAACAGGCTTCAAAAATGTTCCTCAAGTCCTCTTAAATGGTGTTCCTTTACCATCTAATCAACTAACTGCAGAGTTATTCGAAGAAGCTGTGTTATCTACCATTATGTCACAAACGCCTGTAATTCAAAAAGCCGTGTATAAAGGAGAAATAACCGAAAGCGACGATGTTATTGATTATCTCATGAATCAACCAAATGTCATGCCGAGGTATTATTACAAAGTTTTTAAGAAATTTTTAAGTAATATTTTTAGCTATAAATAATAATCACTTGATTTATTTATCCCATTAAGATTGAACGAAAGAGTTCTTAAAACTGAAAATAACGTATGGTTGAATTTAATTGGAACGATTCCCGATAATACTGATTATCACAAATGGAGTTCGCAAGATAAATCAGTTTGGTTAATGGATAATATGCAATACATCTACGTTCCACGAAAAAATGTTCCTTCTCACCTTTATACTATATGGATTACCGTAAACTTAGAAGAACACTCTGGAAGAATGTTGTTGAAAGAAACTTTAAATTACTTGGTAAATCTCATTTTAGTCACGTTTTATTTTTTTAATACTTCAATTCTAAAATTATACTGTTAATGTCCAGGAATCCAACGCTGACAATAGAGCAACAATTCTGATAAATAGTGAAAACTCAAAGCATTCTGTTACTAATATTAATCAAATAGCTTTAGCTGCAATCAAAGTTCTCCCTGTTGAAGAGTCCTTTAAATATTTACGTAAACTCATGAAAGAAGAAACTTATACTCAGATTAGAAATGGTGAATTTGATATACAGGTAACTTTTCATGATACTGAATGAATACTTTTTATAAAATTTAATTAATTTAATTCAAAAATTTAATCATTTAGGATGAAATATTAGCGGAAATGAAACAACAAGAATTTCTGCTTCAAGTTCAAAGCGATTATTGTAAAAATGTTTTGGGTATTAATGAAAATGCAAGAACGATTGTTTACAACGGCCGTGTGATTGGACCTTTGGAAAATGATGAGGAATTTTCTAGTGAAGACTTCTCTCTTTTAGGAAGATTCAGTCATAGTACATATGGAGAGAAATTGTACAAATTTTTGCTGAAAAGTCAATTTTTCACTGACGAATATTGTAAGTAATTATTTGTAAAAAAATATATCTAAAACTTGATTAATTATTTTTTATGTATATTACAGCTGAAGGTAATAGTATACCTGACGACACCATAATGAGAATAACGTCGTTGTTAGTACCCAGACCTCAAACACGAAGTCGATTCGAAGTTCCCTTCCATGGGGATGAACACAGGTGTGCATTATACATTTTTCAAATTATGAAAATTTATTTGGTAAAACTGTCATACAATATCTTCATTCATTTTCAGTGCCATTAAACTGCCTGCCAAAAACTTAGATGAACCAATATTTAACATTGTGGCTGTAGTTGATCCTGTATCAAGAGGAGCTCAAAAACTCGGACCGATACTTAAAGTTCTCTACAAGTCATTAAATTCTAATATAAAAGTATTTCTTAACTGCATAGATAAAAATAGTGATATGCCTCTAAAAAGGTATGTTTCTTTTCATTTTTGGATCTTTTTTAATTATCCAAAAGACCAAAAATAAATATCTTGTCAAGTAGAAGGTTTTTAATTGCTCATTAAATGCGCTTTTATTTCAGTTTTTATCGTTTTGTGTTTGACTCAGAACTACAATTCAACAATGATGGTGAAATTATTGGGTCTGTTGCGAAATTTACAAAATTACCAACGTCATCGCTTCTGACGCAATACATTCATGCACCGGAAAATTGGTTGGTTGAGGTAGTTCGTAGCGTGTACGATTTGGACAATATTAAATTAGATAATGTTGCGATGGGTGTTCACAGGTTTGTATACATTTCTGTAATTATTCAATTTTCATTCGTTAATTAATCGTTTTTATTATTCTCAGTGAATTTGAGCTTGAATACTTATTATTGGAAGGTCATTGTTTTGAAGCTTTAATTGGAAATCCACCAAGAGGATTACAAATAACTTTAGGAACTGAGAGAAACACTGCGACAGTTGACACAATTGTAATGGCCAATTTAGGATATTTCCAGTTGAAATCTAATCCTGGAGAATGGCTGCTAAAATTACGTGCTGGAAGATCGAGTGAAATATACGACATTACTAGCGTTGATGGAGCAGATGTTATACATAAAGGAAAAACTGTTAAAGTTTTGATAAGTTCGTTGAGAAGTAACGTTTTAAAATTGAAAGTAACGAAAAAACCAGACAAAATCGGTGTAGATTTACTAGCCGATGACGATAAAGAATCAGGCATATGGAATTCCATATCGAGGTAAATAAATTTAATACAAGAAATCGCGTTAATTATTTTTTTGAATGGAAAGTTAACTATCTTTATTTATATAGGACATTCTCAAACAGCGAAGATAGCGAAGATGCCGATGAAAAGTTGAATATTTTCTCTCTAGCATCTGGACACTTATACGAAAGGTTTTTGAAAATCATGATGTTAAGTGTTATGAAAAATACGAAAATGCCTGTTAAATTTTGGTTCCTGAAAAATTATCTGTCCCCCACATTGAAAGTAAGTCTATAAATAATTATATAAATAAAAGAAACTTTTAATGATTTTGCACACTAATCAATCGAATAATTACAGGACTTTTTACCTCACATGGCCAAAGAATATGGATTCGAATATGAATTAATTCAATACAAATGGCCAAGATGGTTACATCAACAAACTGAAAAGCAAAGAACCATTTGGGGTTACAAGATTCTTTTCCTCGACGTATTGTTCCCCCTAGATGTTAAAAAAATAATTTTTGTTGATGCCGATCAGGTAACTAAATATTGTTATTATTATTTCGATGATTCAATAATCGTGATTCGAATTCTAATGTGAACTTTCTCAGGTCGTGAGAGCCGACTTGAAAGAATTGGCGACCATGGACCTTGGTGGCGCGCCATACGCATACACTCCATTCTGTGATAGTAGAAAAGAAATGGACGGGTTCAGATTTTGGAAGCAAGGTTACTGGAAAAATCATTTACAGGGACGTTCGTATCACATCAGTGCTCTGTACGTTGTTGATCTGAAGCGATTCCGACGCATCGCAGCCGGAGATCGTCTGCGCGGTCAATACCAAGCATTGAGCCAAGATCCCAATAGTTTATCCAATTTAGATCAGGTATTTTGAATGAATGTTTTGAAATATATATTTTGAAATTCAAAGTTTTATCAACAAATATCATATGTCCACAGGATCTACCTAATAACATGATACATCAAGTATCGATAAAAACACTGCCACAGGAGTGGCTTTGGTGTGAAACTTGGTGTGATGATAAATCGAAGAAGTATGCTAAGACTATTGACTTGGTAAGTTTTAATACTTTTATAAAAGTTAAATGTAACTGAAATTTTTAATAACAATCATTTTTGTTTAGTGCAATAATCCTATGACTAAAGAAGCAAAGCTGCAGGCAGCAATGCGTATTTTACCTGAATGGGTCGGTTATGATGAAGAGATAAGAGCATTGCAAGTGAAGCTCGAAAACGAAAATAGACAAGTTGAGAAAGAAGGTAAAATTATGTCCATAATTTTTTTCATAACATAACAACATGAATTTACAAAATTAACGCATTTAATTTTTTTTTCTAGACGATCTGAGTGAGAAACATGCGAAACATCAAGAATTGTAAATGATTTAACGTTTTTTTTATTAAAAACTTGAATATTTATCACTTACTTTTGTACAAAAAAAAATATTAGCTTTAGACGTAATTAAGATGTTACTCATTATATCTCGTCCTTTTATACCAACACCGTATCGTGTCTATCTGAGTCACTTGTAATCGATTTTCGTAACGTTAATTTACGCTATGCAGTACAATATATACTGTTATGAATCAGCGTAAGGATGCACATTCGAGATCATTCAACTATTGACATTTTTGGATAAAGTATTTTTTAAGTAAATGTCACGTTGGAACGTGTCCATCCAGATGCATTTAAAAAACACACGTAAACTTTTTTTGTCGTCGAACTTGTAAGAGAGGCTTTTGAGATCTCAATTTATTTCAGTGATATATGTATTTTAATTTTTTCATTCTAATCAGAAGGCTATTTTTAAAACGATTGCGTTTGAAAAATTGTCTCGTAATGGTTTTATTGTATTCAATTATATCGAACGCTCAACGAGTAGTTCTTGTATATTTTATCGGTATAAGCGTAAAGTTAAAAAAAAATTGAATTAATTTAATAAAGCTTCTTACTGTATCAACGACTTGTATCGTTTATTAAAATGCAAGACTAAATCCTGTAGGGCGGCAATACATAAGTTTTTTTGAAAGAGCACTCGCTCCTCGGCACAAAAGAAGAGGCACATCGCTCGAATCGACCTTAATGAACTCGCATGAATTAGCAAACGAGCATATAGATACAGACGTAACCGCGATAAGTGACACATGAGCGTGCACTTATTATTTATATGTTGCACTGTGCGCGGCGAGCACATTGTTCTGTATCCTTAGTATCTCAATGTTTTATCAAGAATGAAGCGCGTGGTGTATATTTTCATTCGCTGCGGCGAGTGTCATCATCAGCCGCGCTCGCGAGCGGCGCATTTTTTTTTCTCTCTTTCCACGCGCCGCAAAACAACATTAGTCAGTGGTCGCGTTTCTGTATGGCGAATAGATATTTTATCGAGCAGGTTTTCGCATACATACCCAAATGAATACGTCGAGTAAAAATTTGAAGAATTACGATAGTTACAAGTACGAAAATATTCTGAGTGCCGACACCATCGTCGAGAGCATGGGCAGCGATGACGAGTAAGTTTCCTTTTTTTTGTCAACTGGCGCATTATCTGTTAGTTTAACGCGATTATTCATAACGCCACCGCGAGCGAATTTATTTTTAACAAATATAATGCTTCTGAATGAATTTTATAAAGCGCACAACAATCGAGGCATTTTTTAAGCAGCTCGCAAAACGTGAATTATTTAGAGCGCATAAAAACCTTGTGTATTTATATTTTTCGAGATTATTTTAGGTCGTAACGGTAGTGTGTTGTGTTCTTTTTTCACATGATCCGATCTTGTCCTTGTGACTGTTCTATTGACTGCGTCCTTTAAATATCGACGCCTGAATTTTAATAATGTGCCTCGAGTAATAATAATAACGTTCAAAGTTCAAAATGCAATTATAATGTCATTACGTTATCAATTTTTCACGAAACAAAACGCAGAAAACGTACATATCGCTGTAAAAAAGATAAGAAAGGATGTGACGATTGAAAATTATTCTTTCGCATTGTGTACATTGGCAAATAAGATGTGGTTTATTTCACGCAATAAATTAGTTACACATGCTTTCTTGAACAAGTAAACACAAGCTCGTATTGCAGAGTGAGAGAGGATCGATTTTTGATACATCCCCTCGCGATGTTCGCGACACAATCGTGCGAGTACCTTAGCTGAATTTATTTTCTCAATAGATTGAATCGATCGCCGAAGGAGTACAATACATCGTTTGTAACTCGAAACGTGGATCGAATATGGTCCTAACGCGGATGAACCGATGTATTCCTTTGAAAACTGCATCATATCGCGAGCAATGGTTAAAAAGCTGCGTGTTATTTATCGATGAAAAATATTAACAACGAAGTTAGTATTTGCAATTATCTTCACTTTTTTTGTTCGCTAAATTACATACGTATCTTACAGCACACTTCGCAAAATGTTTACAATGTATTATCTAATAATTCGCTCGAGCACAAAAAGTTAACGCAGTTAAGCACAAACACACACACACACACTCAGTGACTCCAAAAATCGTCATCGTAAAAATGTTTCCATCTGCCCTTAAGCTTATTTTATTGAATCACGCTGTAAGAATAAAATTTTCTCTATGTAGTATTTGATAGTCACATTTAATCGATCCATTCAAAAGTCGAAAAATAATTTCACTCACTCGGTCGTAATTTTCTACGTTGTGTGTTGTGGCAAATTATTACGAATCTTCGTTTTTTTTTCTTCGTATACTATATGCAGCATGTTAAATCGTTATTTGCATTAGAATTTTTTTTTAGCACGAATGTCTTTTGGTAACAAGGATTATTCTCTATTTAATTCTATATACTCAGAAAAAAATGCTTCGCTTAGAATATGAAAGATCAATCGTCGACAGAACAAATTTTCTTTTTTACATAATGCACCAAAAACGATACGCTCGCTTGAAAAACGAGCAAAAATTCAATGAGATTGAGTTATGGCTAGAACTGACTGTATCCAACGTCGCACAAATTATACGTATGAATATATACCTATGTATAACGCAAACCACAGTCTGAAAGACTAACGATTCAACACGTGGGATCATTCAAACATTTTCGCAACTTCCGATTCCCCTCGTGCGAGATCGGTAAGTTTTTGTCACCGCTGCGTTTAATTAGTAATCTCGTATTATTATATTATTATCTTAGCTGAGCTGTACATTATTACTTATGAGGAACCTATTTGCTAGTTTATTAAAATATAAGACCATTCGTTTGAACACAAGTTTTAACTGACAAATGTACATGTGAGTGTGAAATTCTATTTACAAGTTTTAACGCGTTAATCAAAAGTTCATTCATAACCGTTCTCGGGAAAAAATAATCTTGATCATGGCGAGACATTTTTACCGAAATATTATCATAGTATATATCATCGTTACGGCGATGTTTTTTCGAGGCATCGTTGTATTGCAGTGTTGCGTATGAACATTAAAAAAAAAAACAATTTAATGAAATCGATCACTCGTTGTTTTACCAAAAAGTGAAAATCTATACAGTGTCGGAAAAATCAATAACGCTAACTTAATTCTTAATTATTTATAAATATGTACATTTTCAGTAGAGAGTCTGTAAAGAATTATTC
>CACVKI010144765.1:0-13055 GCA_902732785.1 Trichogramma evanescens
TAATACACATAACAACTTTCAATCATTATAACACTATTCAATCATTATTCTATTTTTTTTCCTTGTACTATTAAACAATATATTTGATTTTTTTTCCTTGTACTATTAAACAATATATTTGATTTTTTTTAATTTAAAAAATATACAAAATAACGATATACTAAATTTTTTTTTTAAATTATTATTAATCGTAAATAACTTTTATGGAGGAAGCTCCTTGCCAATGTCTTGGCAGCGGTTTTTTTTGATTTCTTGGAAATTTTGTCTTCTTTAAATCCATATATACTATGATTAGGTTCGAGTCTATATCGAGTTACCAGTAATATTTGAGTGCAACACTAAAAATTACGGAAAAAAATTGATTGTTTAAATGTGTACCCACACAACAGTAATTTGTTTATCAAAATCTAACATAAATCATCGCAAAATACTCTTTTCAACGAGTAATTAAAAAAAATTGAGCTCTCTACGATAATTTTTGCGTCCTGTAGGTCGATTTGAAAGTACCATTTACAGTAAGTTTCAAAACGACCTACAGGGCGAAAAAATGATCGTAAAGAGCTCTATTTTTTTTCAAATTACTCGTTGAAAAGAGTACTTTGCGATGGTGTATCTTAGATGTTGATAAACAAATTACTGCAGGTACTTAACTACTACTGGTAACTCGATATTGACTCGAATCTAATCATAGTATATATGGATTTAAAGAGGACAAAATTTCCAAAAAAATCAAAAAAAATCGTGTTGATACGATAAATATAGCCCAAGATAGAAGCATTTGAAAATCGACAAAATTTTCATTAAAAATCTTTGTTGCGATAATTTTGTTACCGAGTATATTTAAATACATGAGAAGTGAGGTAAAGACGTCGTGAATAGGGATGTGCGAGTACCCAAAAAATCGGGCTACCGGACATTTTTACCATTTTTCAAGTTTTTTGAATCTATATATACAAAATATGAGTGAGATTTCAGTTACACTCAACTAACTTTTATGCTAGCTTTTTTGTTTTGACTTTAACTGTATGTTTTAATCCTCCTAGCAGCAAGATGCCAGTTCACAGAACAGAGCAGCATTATGCTAGTTCAGAATTTATTCGGCAAGATGTTACTTAGCGCTGCGTTCATCAAGACGCTACTTCAGCCCTTCGTTCCGCATGATGCTACTTCGGGGCCCATAATAAAAGTCAAAGCTCGACTGTAGATTATACTTTGTGAAGACAATTTAAAACTTACACGATTTAATTTTTAAAGAGTAAAATTCACATCTCTAAAGAGTTATGCAGTTTTAAATTGTCGGGTTTACCAGAGTTTCGGGTAGGCCCGAACTCGAACCGACCCGAACCGAATATTTCGGGTACCCGCACACCCCAAGTCGGGGGGCAAACTATTAATAAGAAAAACATTTATTTTTTCTTCAAATGAATTTTAAGAGCTATCTTATTTGTTATTGCAAAAAATTAAATTATCTTGATATCATGATCTCATATTTTATTTAGTTAAGTAGTGTGTGAGTCACACAGTACAAAATTTGAAGGGGGCCGGTTGATGAGATTTTTAGATACAATAATCATCTTTTCTTTCTCTTATGTAAGAAAATGGCCGTAGCTAACTTATTTATCATTATTATTTGAGCTAAAAAAATTACAACATTTTTTCAAAGTAACTATTTATTTTTGTGTATATGTAAAAATAAATTTAATTCATTACACGCTCGAAAAAAATTATTGAAATTATGTTGGAAATTCATCTAAAAAACTCTACCCTTACCCCCTTAATACAAGCTTGTACTAAATTTTGAAAAAATTATCCACGTACGCAATTGGATATAATTCAATTTAAACAAATGCAAATAAAAGAATACGTATAATTTTGTCATGCAGACTACCGCGGTAAAAAAGTGCCGCGTAAAGCTTACCAACAGTATGACAGCACATACGAGGGGCTGCCGGAAGAACCTCATCAGGGGTCCAGATTCTTTGCTTCCTCTGGTATGTGATATGCGTTCACGAATGATGGGATAAAATATTAATGTGATATTGAATATTTTGGTTCTTATATTGATAACAAATTATATAAAATATGTTATATTAGTTTCATGTGAAGTAAAATTGTAAAATGCATATGGAAATGTTTCAAAGTTGATGTTTCAGAGCAATTAGTATTTTGATTTTTTTTTAATTTTTTGATGAGCAAAGTAAAAGATCTGATATAATTTTTATCGCTCAGTAGATTGCATAACAAGTTCGTAGATAAAAAAACAATTTAACACTTGCTACAAAAAAAACAAGTATATCTAAACATGTATTCATATTGATTCTGAGATAAGTTGCATCAAATCGACTCTTACATTCTATTGTACTTCAACTGGATGTCAAGTTAGGTGAAAGAAAAGAGGATTAGAAATGTAGGCACAGCTGAAAAATGGCATGTCCACAAACGTAAAAATCAAATGTTTGTTGACTTCGGTTCTACATTATCAGTCTTGAGCCAATTGACCGCTATTCTGTGGTCATTGTTCCCTCCGTTTTTTTCCTCTCGTAGTAGCCAGATTCAATCCCCGGACCCACAAATGTATACACTGTGCACTGAGTTGAGTATATGCATCGTTGATTTCATTATAAACTTATTTCAATCTCTGCGTTTCGATAAATAAATGAGTTCAGAAAACTTCACATGTATGATATAATTTTCTATTTAGGTTCTGCATGTGAATTGGTTATATTAAGTTTATAGTTTTTTACAAATAATCGATTATTCATAATATGACTATAGTTGATTTGATGGACTTATCTAAATCTGTAAAATATTTTAGACATTTGATGAGATTTATGTTAGAGACTACAATCATAAAGTAGTTGTACTCAAGTAGAAACACATTTTGTCTCTTGTTATTTTTATTCAATTTATTTTCATAAGAAAACATTAGATAATCATGAATAAGATGTAAAATTTTTTTTTTTTTTTGATACAACACAATCAAACTTTTAAACACATACGCACTCACCACTATAGAATAAAAAC
The DNA here is from genome assembly GCA_902732785.1 of Trichogramma evanescens. Lineage (NCBI taxonomy): Eukaryota > Metazoa > Arthropoda > Insecta > Hymenoptera > Trichogrammatidae > Trichogramma > Trichogramma evanescens. The sequence goes on from CACVKI010144765.1 coordinate 3,025, forward strand.
CGCTGCCAATTTATTGGCAAAGAGCTTCCTCATAAAAAATTATATTAATGAGAGGGTTTGGTTATTAAAGGGAAAATTCGTATTTCGTTTTTGAATTTTGACTTCACTACATCATCCTTCACTCCTTGCCTTCACTACATCATTTTTCAAAAATTGAACGTGAAAAATCAGAATCTTCTAATTTATACTTTCATAAAAGTATAAAATGTTAGATTTATATTATTAAATGTCAGGACTGGTAGAAAGTGGGTTGCGGAGATAGATTCAATTGATGTTTACCGATTTTCGTAGTCCGTAATAATGTAACAATTTTAGGGAAAATTTATTTTAGGAAAAAAAGTTTTAGGGACAATATATTTTAAGAATTGGTTCTTTTAGGAAATAAGAATTATGAAAAATGGATTCGGAAAAATGTCCGCCTATACCTGTAAAACGTTTCCCCCGAATAAGAGGGTTTCTGTGTTTTCAAAATTTTGACAATAAACTATTCACATTATTTTTCCATCTCAAACTCAATTCTGCATTAAAAAAAAAGAGGGTTGATAGTAAAATACTAATTTTATTACTGCAAAAGCATGCCTTCGAAATATGATAAAAAAATTAACGAAATTGTTGCATTATTGAAACAACAACAAGTTCAAAAGGACCAAGTTGAAATAACAATGCGTGCAACAGCGAATTTAGATGCTCAAGGAGAGTCGCGAATCGCGAGCTATTAGAGCGCGCAGTAGCTCGTGGAATAGCAGTGAGCAATTTGTTAAATTCGCTCGTTGCACGACACGTAACCGTATAGAGTTACTTCTCTACTCCGTGACGTAATTGAAGCACATAGGCAAGTACACACATACACACACATAGGAACACATATACAGCCGCGATTCAGTGAGTGTTGTGAATTAAGTGCGCGTCGCACGATAAATATTCATGCTTGTATCTGGCAGGCAGCCTTGGACACTCGCCTGTGCCGTTTCGCGAGCTTTGCAGAGTATACGTTTATATGTGTATGTGTACACACGATCCAAGTGTGTTTGTGTGTGTGTGTGTGTGTGTGTGTGTGTGTGTGTGTGTGTGTGTGTGTGTGTGTGTGTGTGTGTATATATATGTATATACGTCGACATCGGTGGCTCAAGCGCGCATACGCTTTCGTGCACCCACATTAGCATAACTCGCTTTGCAAGTATATTATGTACGAACGCGACATGGAGCAACGACGAGTCAATGCTGTCTCTCTCTCTCTCTCTCTTTCTCTCTCTGTACGTATGCTCTTTCTCTGCATTTATAGATATAAATGCATGACTGCTGCGCTTTGGCGCTCGTCATCGATATATACACTAAGAGAGTTAGAGTATATAGTGACTGAACTCAGCGAATATCTAATGTACTGAATCGCGGCACACCGACTGGGCTGCGTGCTGCCAAGAATACAGAGCTATTTTCTGGTACAATTGTTGTACAGAAAATCGTGCTAACTGTAGTGCTTTTTGCACCGGCTATTTCCTAACCTTAGGGGAAATAAACATTTTTTACCCATTTTATTCAGATTTTCAATCTTATTTGTGGATAATTGTATCTTTCCGATGCCGGTTTTCTTTTTCAAAGTTCCGCAGGCGGAGTTGTTGTGGAGGCCTACTTGAGACGACCCACTCATATAGTGTAATTTTTTTGATCTTTGAATATTCAAACTCAAATAACTTCAAGTAATCAAATCAATCGAGCTCATTGAGAAAGCTCTGTGATGGATCCGAAATCGACTCTTGTCAATTTTGGTGTCTGATATATCCCGACTACATATTCGTAAAGTAGACAGAATTTGTGACCGATGTGTGCAGTGGTATGTTGAAAAATTAACAGCCAAACCTTAATTTAAGATCAAAAGCGTTAAAATTCATCAATTATTTTAAAAGTTATATCGCGAAGAAAAAAATTTTTTATCTTCATTTTTGGGAAATTTTAGTTTTTTTCAAGGGTAATTTTTTTAACTTATGTTGCCCTTATCAATAGCTCTTGAATGTCACTTGTTGCAAACAGATATTATACTATTAAATCATGACATCAGTTGAGCCGTATGACTGCACTCGCAGCGATACCATTATTCTTATCTTTCTTTCGTTTCTCTCTCGCCTTTTTCTCCCCTCTACGTACTCTCCAAGTTGTTTTTTTTATTTATCCATACAAATATCCACGCAGTTGTACGGACTGTAAGCAACCAAGTTTTACTGTATACATACTCAAAGGGGTTCACGTGATATTTTATGGGCAAGTAAGCGAGGAGGGCATGATGATGAGAGGGAATCGCTCTCGCGATGTACGTAAAAAGAAGAGAAGAATGAGAGGATGAAAAGAAATTTTTTGCGCACAAAATGAAGAGAAGCGGTGGCGGCAGCAACACGCGGATGAGTAAAGTAAGGGGAAATTATAATACCTATACCTATATTGCGAGGCGCATGAGAATGATGCGACGCGATATGTACTGTGCTCTGGCAAGTGCTCAAGTGTTGGAAAGAAAAGGAAAGAAAAGAGAATTTGCTCGCGTACATACGTGACTCGACTCTGCGTGTTGATGCACACCGCTGCTTGCTCGGGCCTGGCTTCATGGATGCTCGATGTTGCGTGTACGCTGTGTGATTTTACTCACTTTGAACTAACGAAGAAATGCTAATTTTTCCCAGACTATCGGTTTATGCTAGCTGTCTTTTTCTCCAGAACATGTTCATACTCGACTTAATGCGAATTTATAATAAAATGAATAGAAATGCATTAAAACTGTTTTATTCAGGATCATTTTTTTATAAAATAATGACTTTTAATATTACCATTGATTGTGCAATTATCAAATTTTACTGTTGAATCATTAATAAAAATCTTCTTGATAATTTGCAGAGGTACAATAATAATCTCGTTTCAACAGATAATGACATGTTGAGTAAGGCTTCGCCTCCGCCGGTAATTACACGTGCTCTGAGGCTTTCTAGTTCTTAACTCCCTAAGCATGTAATGCACTATCATACACCAATTGGCAGCCTTAGTATACTTTCCTGTCACAAGGGGTTTAGGTAGCAACAATGCCAAATGCATTTTGGCAACTTTTGGCTATTGAACCGTATTCTTTATTCACCATTAATAAGTAATGTCTTTATCGGGAAAAAATTTTCTTACAAACATACAATTTCAAACACTGAATTAAGGGGACTATATGGTGTTTCAAGCCGATATTTGAAAGCCCCTTTGAATCACCATTTAGATCTAAATAGTTAAAAATTTTTTCGCGATAGTAAAATATGTTCATACTACTCCTGATTGTCCACAAAAAACTCCTAACTAAGCTTTGAAATTCTTATTACATTACTTTTGTCACTATACTAGATATTGTGATTGTGGAAAATCTTCAAAAAAGTACCCTCTTCCAATATGATTCCGAAAACATGTTTAATTATCTAATAACGCGAACATTTACATTAATATTGAATTCACCCTCAATTTGTTAATAACGAACAGACAAGTAAGTTTCCCCATGAATAAAAGAAAAGAGTTAATACTCGAAGAATAGTAGATTAAGTAGAGAGCGAAAAACTGGAAAGCCTCAGGCACAATCCTCTTTTAGAAAAAGCATCAGCTAAAAGTGACGTTGCGACACTTTATATGGACAGTTTATAAGCGTTCTGATTGGTTGAGAGAATGGCACTGCGGAATGTATCAGTTTTGTTGTATATATTGTATTGACTAGTGTATTGACTGTAAGTTGAGGGTTTTGATTAATTCCCCATAGGAAGCGTTAGGGAGTTATGTAAACAAAGCTGAGGTTAGAGCGCGCTGTTTTAGTGCCTAGTTTATTAAAACGTTACGGTAGTGACTTTTCATCACTGAATCAATGTCAAGCGGCTGTGAACCTTGATATCTTGCGATCAACCTTTAGTAAATTATTATTAGAAAAAATTGATCTAGAACATTCTGCAATTGATAATAACAATCGAGGTACGAAAAGAAAAAGGTACAGAAGTCGAAAAAGTATTTAAAAAAGGGTTCATGGTCCTATCATGAAACAAAAAGAAGAACTAGCCAAAAAACTTGGCAAAACAGGTGCAATTTTGTGAAGATAATTTTTTTAATTTACTATTTTTGTGAAAATTATAAAAATTCAATTGTTACTAGAAACAAGCGTGACAAAAATTAACAATTACTTTGGTTAACAAAACCAAAATTATTTTTTTGTACTGTTTATGAATATATTTTTTCCGCCGTAAAATATGGCAGGCCAAATGTAAATGTGGCCAAAATCCTTGGTTCCGTCGTGGCCATAATAAGCGGATTTCTTTGTATATATTTTATAATCCATTGAGTTGATAAGGCTCGTATGATTATCTTAAAATACGTAAGAATGTATAATATTTCTTTCTCTTGCGTATTACAGTAGATTTATAATTAACTTCGAAGAGCTCGTTTAAAAAAGAAATATTCGCATAATAGACATTTTAACATGACAAAAAATCGATACAAAAGTTGAGACATTTTTTCCGGGAAGTGAGAAAATTCTCTTGAATTTCTCTACCTGATAAATCAAAGTTTTGAGTTATCGCAAAGAAACTATCCAATCTTCATCCTTTTGTACCTATTAAACTAGATTTTATATCTTTAGCCAAATCTATTATGTCTTTTCATTTTTTTTTATGTAAAAAAAATATTTGAACTATCTTAATAATGTAAATATATTGGAAAAATTTATTGTAAATAATGAAATACTTTTCAGAATTAAAGAAAAGGGAGAGGTATTATAAAATCCACTTGAGTTTGTAATATATACCCTCGCGCATGTACACAAAAGCTCGGCGTAACAATGGCTCTCTCCTATTACAAAACTTGTGGCTCATTGATCATGATCATCATAGGTGCTCTTGTACTCAATGTGTATTTACTACGAAAGGTTCAATTGTTAATAGTCGGGTTGAACGCGAGTTATCAAGTTTCACAGCCGCTTGACGTTGACTGAGTGATAAAAATTCCGTATCATAATGTTTTAATGAATTAATATTTTCATTGATTATCAAATCTTTTAATTATTCAAGATGAAGTTTTGTTTTCTGTTAGGCTGTTTATAGATCGAGGCCGAATTCAATACTAATGAAAATGTTGGCGTTATTACCGTGTTCTACCTGAAATATGCCATGCCTAATATTTTTTTTTTGTTAAAAAAAACGCATACACAGCATATTTTTGGAACGTGACTTATATTTAAAATAATATTTAAAATATTTAAAATACAAAAATGAAAAATAATGCGAATATAATTCGTAAACTAGGCTTAACTAAGGTCTTAATCTTTCATTCCATGACTGCACCGGCTCAATTAAAACTAAATCTTTTTTATATATTGATAAAAAATTATGTTGACAAGTACGTCTTACTTTAGGATTACGCCCTATATTCTTTTGAGACTCGAAATTTCGACCACGGCTTATTTTCGGCGTACGAAATATTTTCGGTAGAACACAGTAGAAAATTAAACATGATTTTGGAATTATGTTTGTCCACATTAATCGACAAAGTGTTCATAATTACCGACTTATTTTACCTACATTCACATAGGATGAAACCAGGACCAAATGTTTCGGTCATATTAAAAGTGGACATAATTAGCGGATTCAACTGTATAAAAAATATAAGGGTCAACTTAATTGTGTTCACGTGTGTTACCAATTTGGACACGCTTTTGGTACACAGAAAAAGAGTTCCAATGCGGAAATTCTAAAGCCCAATATCGTAAGCACCACAAATCATATGAACGACCTTTTTATTTAGGTACCGATTCTTCACCGCATGCTTCAAGACTTCAGGAAAAATCATTAAAAATGTTCAAAAAAGTATTCCCTATGTTTTTTCTCTTTTTTCAGACATTAAAATACAAAATCTCAATTTTTTAGATTTTTACCAGCTTAGCAACGCGTCCAAAATATGAAAAAATATCAATAATTTTTTCAAATTTTTAACATTAAAATACATACCTCCGTTTGTTCAGATTTTTTTTAGATGAACACTGAAAATATCAAATAGTACTGTCTACTACAGCGTTAATAGTAAACCCAACGAGGAGCAGCAATAGTAGCTGCTACTAGATTTTTCGGTTCACACCACTAGACCACACCACTAGAACGATTTTTGTCCAACAAAAAATTCAATTTACTTATCGGTAATAGTGATGTGAACAAGAACCAATCGACTATAGCGTTTTGGTAACCATCACTACAACACAATTTTTAATTAATTTTAAGTTTTAAATTTAGAACTAAAAAAAATTTACACGAATTCCTTGACATATTTTAAAACTTTTTGGTGCCAGACAATTTTTTTCAAGATGTTCATCTTCAAGCAAGAAATTCGCAAAGATTAAGAGTTTGCTTGAACTCTAGTAGCTTTTAAACTTTTTTAATTACGCATACATTATAAAAAGTGAAGTTAACTAGATCGGTAGCGAAAGATCTAACAACAGGATCAAGAAAAAATCATTCTTCGAACGTTTTTTCATAATCGCTCGCTATCAAAATAGTATGCAATTCAGAAAACAAAAATTGAACATCGAACCTCTATAGATTCATAAGATATTAACCAAGAAGACTTTGAATAAGGTAAAGTGGGGGAACGCCAGTTCGGGGAAGACGCCACTTTGCTATATTATCGTTATAAGAAAGAAAATTTAGATAAGTGACCTTTTGGGATTTGCGTTATGATAATCCGATTACATCGACACAAAATAGCTGATTTTTCACTGCTATTATCAGTCGATTTTCAAGCGTCAAAATTTTCAGTAAAGTTCAATGTGCAAATATTCGTTTAGTTTTCAATGAAATCTTAAAGTGGGAATTGTTAACGACATCTAGATAATGACAATATATCATGCAAGCTTGGCCGTGGTAGTACGCTAGGATATCACGAAAATGAATTAGTATTTCATTTTTTTCATTGTGTTCAGAGTAAGGGCATATTGCTCCAATCGGGGTGGCGTTCAAAACGCTCAAAACGTTCAAAACGCCACTTTTGAACCAAGTTGCTAAATTTGTTATAACTATTAAAATAACAATATAAAATTATAATTTTGTTTTTCTTATAATACATAAACGCGTTTTTTACAGTCCTCAATGCTTAAGATTTGATTTCATACATTCGTTACTTTTTTATTCCAATTTTTTCCTTAGCTATGTCGTATTCCCCGCTTTACCTTATTGAAAATTTTTTATTCTTTAAAATTTTTTGTGAGTACATACTTAGCTGTGTGAAAAAACCCACAAATGAAATAATAATAATAATAATAATAAACGGTCGATCAATGACGAATCCACTACTTAACTAGTAAGCTTAAAATAGTGTACATGTTTTATTTTTGCACATTAAAGACAATTGCATTGTTATTCAACAAATAAAAATTATCCCACTGTATCAAAACATGAAAAGTTGAAAAAAAATTGTGAAGTTAAAGAAAAAAAATTTTTTTTATGTTCAGCATATAATAATGATAATTCATTTCATTGGACAGAAAACTTATTTCATCAGATATAAGAAACTTTAAATAAACTTTTTTGCGGAGCCAAATAAAGAGCAATGCGTATGAATCCAGACATACGAGTACGTACCTCGCTACTTGGCGCCTGCAAAGATTTAAGATCTTCCTCTCTCTTTTTCTTTCTTTGTTTCTCTTTTTACTAACGATTGTACATCGGCGTAGGTACTACTCCACGGCTCTGCTTATACGGCTCGCTTCGAAAGTATCTCTTCTGCTACCACTGTACCAGGAGATACGGCCGAGATATGCTTGCATATGGCAAGAGAGAACGGAAAACGTGGGCGTCGAATGGTAGATAAATGCTCTGCAGAAGTCTTGACAAGAAGAGCTTCAGTGTGAGCTTCACCAAACACGGATTCTTTAACATAATCAACATCGCATCTTTATTTGAATAATGAGCGTATTTCACCCTTATATATCAAAATATAATAATAATATATGTTGTTGCTTATTTAACCGAATATTCAACATGACAACACAACATAAATTAATAGAAAAGAATCAATGATCAACATTTTTATATTAAGTCACATTATTTGACTCCTTTTCGAATTGGCATGCAAAATCGATGCAATTCAATTTTATTTCAACAAATATTTTGCAGATTTTTAGTAATAATAAAAATATTGAGCACGACTAACCACAGTATTCGGCAACCTCTAAAATTCGAGTTTGGATTTGAAAACGCAGTAATTTTTTTCCTCCACATTTAGAGCTTTTATGGAGATGTAATTAAAAGATCTCTCATTTTTACTCAAAAATCATAGAGAGGAAGAGAGTGCGGTTAGACGTTTAGAGCGCTACAAATTCTGTAGCAAAAACGCGAGATCTTTGAATACACATCTACATAAAAACTCTAAATCTGGAGAAAATAAAATTACTGCGTTTTTAAATTCAAAATCATATTTCGAAGCTTATGAATTAGTAACATTTTTGAAAAACTAATGATACAACCAGGAAGTTGAAGAAAAACTGTTCGAAACTATTTTTGAGTTATTTTTCTTGAATAGATTGGACGAGTTAAAAATTACGCGTTTTGACCTTTCGTGTGCACGCGCCTCGCACGCGCCGCTGCGACAATTTCGATGATTCGCCCCTTATGTATATCTTCAAGTTCTACTTTGTGTGACCTACCGATTCAATGAAAATAAAAAATTTGAGTTAAAGTCTAATGGTTTCAACTTCGATGAAAGGGAAAGACTGATTTTTGACTGATATTCAAAAATAGCCATATAAATCTAAATAATTGAAATTTTTTTATGATAGAAAAATATGTTCATACCCCGTAATTGAACAAAAAAAACTTTCACACAAACTCAATAATCCCAATTACTTTTTTACTGGAATTGGATACAATTTTCACGAAATTCTGACATGAGTTCTTCATTAACTTTGAACTGCAGGATCTCAAAATCTTCAGAAAACTCTCTTCCTCTTAAATAGAGCAGAATTGGGAACAATTGGGTATGTAAAACTTAATGTATACGTCAAAATAAGAAAATTTTAACAAAATTTAAAAAAATCAATATTCTATAAACACTAAACTCCATACTTCAGCACTTAAAAGAGAAACAAAAAATATTTTTTAAATTCTACTTCACTCAAGTGGAAGAGGGTACTTTTCTGAAGATTTGTAGACCCTACACTACAGATCAAAATTGATGATCGTAACAATAGTCTGTCCTCTCGAAGGGCGGTTCTCATCTAGTAACACAAAAATTACGTGGTTTTGCGTTTTTTGTCTCATGGAAGAAAGTTAATGAAGAACTCAAGTTTTTTGGTACTTATAAAGTATATTAGTAACTAGATTTAGTAATTTTTATAAATCAAAATACTGTATAGTTTCTTAATAACATATGCATTCAAAGAAATTGATCGAAAGAAAGAAACCTCCATGGCCGAATTGTGACTGAAATTAAGCAATCAAAGTTTTAATTTTTAAATAGAAGAAATTTGTAGGATCCTGAATTAAAATCAGTAAATAAGGTTAAATTAACGAAATAGTAGACTTGTACAATAAGTACAAGATTTTTTTTAGATAACATCAATCAATTTAATTACCTGTAAAATAAAAAATAATAGCGATATCTACAGTAGTTATTTTTTAGATATCGTGCCATTCGCCTCAGAAAACATGATTTCGATTAAAACGTGTTTTCAACTGTCATTGAGCATCATGTAGTCGCGTATTCTCAATGTTGACTTTGACTGTCCTGGAGTTCGTACACTAGCGTAGGGAGCATTCTGGTTTAAAACTTTCTATAAATTGATTTACAGTCGACCCCCGTTATCCGCGGTTAATTCGTTAAGGAAAAGTACCGCGGATAGCGAAACCGCGGATACTGGGACCCATATTATATAGAAAATAGGGGGTTCGGTTTATCGATAACAAATTTTTAGTACATTAAATATAAATCACGATGAAATTTATCAAACCAAATCAAAATTTATTGATTTACAAAAAAGTCAGATATACGTGTTT
>CACVKI010144767.1:0-10337 GCA_902732785.1 Trichogramma evanescens
TTTTGTGATATAAATTACAGTTACTGAAGGTCTCTATCTCGAAAACTCTGATATGAGCCTTGCGCGTAGTGCCAAAATGCTAATGTGCAAGTTTTTTTCCACATTTTTAGGGCTCGAAGATGCCAATTTTATGTTGAAAGTGTAGATTGACATTTAACTGTAATATTCATGTCACAAAAATGCCAAAGAGGATTGAATTAGTGTATAACTCTTTTTAAGATTACATATTCAAGATAATTAGTTAGCGCATTTTTACACCTCCACAACGCTCTTTCGTGACCGTTTTTGGCGCCCCTTAAAAATTAGTGTGGGTGCCACGGCACCCCTGGCACCCGTACTGACCACGCCAATGGCCGTGGGGTCGCGTTACAATAATATACGTACAAGCCGGACACCAGACGTGATAGTTGTTTGCGCGCAGACGACTCTGGTAGAGCTTGACCAGCATCCGCTGGACGGCGACCTGTCTGAGCGCCGAGGCCGGGTAGCCGGTCTGGTCCGAGACGACGTCGAAGGCGCAATTCAGCGGGTGGCGGCCGGCGTCCGGATTGCGCGGCTCGCTGCCGTCGAGCAGCGTGAAGTGGCCGCCTTGGTAATTTTTCGGGCCGGCCGGCGGCTGCGGTGGCGGCGAGTCGAACACGAGATTCAGTCGGGGCTGCCGATGGTGACACCTGCCGAACAGCATCAGACGGTCCTTGGCCCAGACGTCGATCGGGCGCCTCAGGAACATGCTCATCTCCTTGATGTGTCCGGTGGTCGCCGGACCGTGGATGATCGACAGCACGGTCTCCCCCGAGATGGGTTTCATTTTTTTTTGTTTTAACTTTTTTTTTTACTTTTTTTTTTATGTTTTTCTTTAATTTAGTTTAAGTTGTAAATTTTGGGCCGAAATTTTTCTTTGTTTGAGTAATAATTTTGATGTTGCCGAATGAAAGGTTAGAAGTGATTACTCGCAATGGCCTGAATTTATTCACTTCTGATGCATCGAAAAAGTTACGCTATATCGTTTTCTACTCGTTCCGATGAAATTAAAATCAAATTATAATGACAACGTAAGAAAAATTTTCGATATTTAAATAAATAGATATAACAGTAACGTGAATTTTCAACCTGACTCAACTGTATTGAATGGGCGTAACGTGGACCTCTATTTTCGAGTTCCGCAGCATAATATAAAACCCATGCTGTTACCGTGTAGTAGATATATATAAGCGGGGGCAAATGAGAAAAAACCACGCAAGCTTTTACCGGAAATGTAATGAATGTTACGCGAGTCTGGGTCACTTTACTACTTTACTCTCTCTCTCTCTCTCTCTCTCACTCGGCGTAGCGAGTACTTTAACGCAGTAGCTACTTTATGTGATAAATTTCTCGATCAAAGTGCGCACGCACGACATTTGCGAGCACCACACACACACACTCGTACACACACGTGTTACATCTAAATACACGTGTGCAGACACAATGACGCAAAGAACAAAGAGTATATCGTACGGAGCGTGAAAGACCGTTAGCCTGGCAAAGCATGTAAATGTAAATTAAAGCTGAATAAATTCCTCACTTTTAATTACGCGTAATTGTAAGGTCAATAATTTCCTTAAAATTACGGCCGGGGGCAATTTTTCAAGCCATAAAAGCCACGGTGCAGCGCGGCATTTGTCTAATGAGTATTTTCGCTATACGTTGAACTTTTGAATAACTGAAATATTTTTGCGAGCTTCGTTAAATGCACGTCAAATTTGAGTATTTCTAACAAAAAATGACGTATTTTTTTCCCTGAATCGACCATTAGGACTCCGACGAGAGACTGCTTTATTTTTGGTATTTTTTTTTTTTTTGTGATATTTAAACGTAGATTCTCGTGCGCTGCATTTCAGCAAACACGCGACGATGTTTGACTCGAGCGCGTACGCATACGAATTTCGAATTCTCAAAGATGCGAGTCTCGAGCGTGCATGTATACTCGTCAAACGTAAACAGTTGCTTCTTTCATGCACCGTCTATATATGTAGTTCATTACTCTGATGCACGCATGTGTAGTTTGTTTGTTGTCTCTCTTTTAAAAAGGGCCAGACGCTTAGTTTCGCGAGTGATCTTAATATTTTCCATCGTCGTGGTGCACTTTCATTTTAAAGCGCGTCCGATTCATCGCCTGAAGAAGAAAAAAAACGTTTTAAATCATCGACGTTTTTGTGTTCGTCGCGTGTAAGCTTCAAAGTGAGTTAAAACTCGCGAGAGCTCGAGATGGAACTTCAAAAACGTGCACATATACGTTTCTTCAAGTGCAAGAGTAGAGAAAAGCCACGTGTCCCAAATTGTTTTGCGGGACTCGATGTTATAATATAGACTACCCTCTCTCTCTCTCTCTCTTTCTCTCTGTGTGGCATGCGGCGCATCTCTTTCTCGTTAATTTTAGGCATCTCCTCGCACCGGCAAAGTTAATGCAAATATAATTAGAAAGTTGGCGCGCGGAATTCTAATTTGTATATCTTCATTCGCGGGAGTTTCTAATTTGTATTCGGGGCCATGGCGGCATAATTAAAAGAACTCAATTATTCGGAATGATTTGCTTGCAAATGAAAGCGAGAGAGAAAAAAATAATAATTTATATAATATAAAACAAGCTCGCGTCAAGCGCGGCATCGGCAAATTTTTGATTAGATGTTTAATAAAAAATGGGTAAGTACCGCGCGCGCCAACGTCCTCGTTGTAATGATGTAATATTTTTACAGCGTATTACGATGTACTTCATCTTGGGTTCGTTGCGAAACGAGTGTCAGTAAAAATAAAAATTAAACTTTCATATTTTTTCAAAATTTACTTTTCAAACTTTTTCTCGATTTTTTTTCCGTTCGATCTGCAAAATCGTGTGTAATATCTATAGTTGAATCTGCAAGTATAAGTATTTCAAATTATAACGGAATTTAAAATTACTTTCACCCAGGCCTCCTGAATTTTCCGGATAAAATTTCGAACCGCTCCGGCGTGCGGAAAATTCCACTAAGTGTTACATCTGCAAACACACATACTATTATATAATATCTACATTCATAACTAGCTCCAGCGATTCGCGCTGGTCCCTTCCAGCAGCGACGTCAACTTTTCCGCGGTGGCATTCGAATGCGGGGGCTAAGAGGTCGCCTCCGCCCCGCGCAGACTGCGCGAGTTTACATCTCATCAAGTATACATTGAAAAAGTTCGAAAGCCGAGCGCCACAGTAACCTATTATGTTAATTGTGCCGTGTGTATCTACTACGTAGCAGCCGTGGCTCATTGACGCGACACGATCGTCCACACCGTGTGGTGCTGCGTGCAGGTGTGGTACACGCGTCTCTTTCGAGTATTTGCGGCGATCTACGCGCGTGGCAGTACCCGGCCGCCGCCGCCGCCACCACCGCATGAATGCAAGTCATTAACGCACTTAAAACTAACTATCATCCACGCGGTGAATTTCGTGAAAGCCCTTCGATGTCGTATACCCTGTGCGAGGGGCGGAGGGCAGACAAAAGGCCGACTGAAACCGACTGTAGAACATTTATATATAAATATATACATTCAGCAGGCGCACACTTCGTTCGCGTCTGGAATCGCTAAGCAAGCACTAGTGGTCGTAATTACAAAACAGCTCTTCCTCTAGTTCTGCCTCACTCTCTCTCTCTCTCTTTTCTTCGGTCTGCACCTGAGACTACACGAGAGAAGTACGGGAAAACGGAATGGCTTTGTGCACGGTAAAATCGCACGAGTAATTGTAGAGCGAGCGCAATATTACAAAGCCGCGTGCGCGCGACGTCGAATTCGCATACATTGGCTGAACAAAAAAAAAAAAAAAACAGAAAAGAAAATTCTCTGCCTCCTTGTTTCGTAATTACCTAAGATTTTTTGGCTCGAGATTATTTGTAATTTTCCTCCAGGAGCTGCGAGATAAGTGCGTGTGCATCCAAACCCTCTTTCTTTTTCTCTGTGTATAAAAGATATTGGGATTATTTTTACGTGGATAATTTTACAGCGAGTAAAACTTTGTTATGCGAGACACGTAGAGGCGAGAGGAGAACTCCGTTTTTCCTTTCTTTGTCGCGCGGTATGCATATGAATGCGGGCTTGGGTTATTTTTTTTTTTTTTGTTGTTATAGTTTATATCGGTGTACAACGTGAACTTGTATATTTTCGTGAAATTTTTTTTTCTTTCAAGAGATGTAAGATCGCGCAGATCCGCTTAAATTTTTTCTTCTCTTTACGGTTCGATAATTTTGCAGTAAAAGTTTTCTTACTCGAAACCGTCGAGTATCCGTTCGAGCGTTTCGAAAAAAATCATTGACACTCGGCGCGATTCATAGAAACCACTCGTCGTAAATACGAGAGCTGCCTTCGAGAAGGGATTCTTCAAGGTGTATGGCTCAATTTCCTTTTGGGCTTTGTGCAAGGAAAATTTTCCCCGACGAGGCGTGTGCGCGCAAACCTCCGAGGCATCGGTCGATAAATCACGCGGCGCGTCTCGCACGAATTACGACGCGTGGCGTGTGGCATGGCGCGCGAGCGTTTTGCATGCGTCAAAGCCCCCGAACTTTTGGCAGCTCTTTATCGCTCGAATATAACGTTTTATTATGATAAGTTTGGGTCGAGTATATATAGATACGGAGTTTCACTGCTGCCGCCGTTACCAACGTACTGCCGGCTGGATGCATAAAGCAGCGCGCAAGTTCGTATTTAATAGAAGGGCTTATATTGATGATTTTATGAAAAGAAGCTTGAATATATAAATCTGCCAGGTGGCCATTAAAGGTCCTTGAGACTTATTGATGAAATAAATTTGTTCGCGTGTACCTTTTGGCATGAATATATACTACATATATAGAGATACCGTGAACTTGGATGCATATAGTACGCTGCAAGACAGCTCGCTTTGGAAAATTCAAGCTCATAATTTGCATATCAATGCCGAGCCGCGCGTTTAGTACAAAAAAGTGCACACAGAATTAATTCGATTTGACGTTATGACATTTTTTTCTATAAATAATTCGAGGATCATTCCATTGGCATTTTCGTGCGGCGAAAAATAATCTCATCGAACGATTCGCGCTGGTGACCGCTTGGACCACTTTGGACTTGGACAACTTTACCGCGCGCCGCTATCTTTCTTTCGTTGCATAAAAAATAATCATCCCATATAAGACTCTTTACTTGCCTTACATATCGCGGGGGTAGATACGCGAATAAAGGGTGGGCGCCCCGTCATTTTCTGCGCTGCACACCTTCGTGTATCCGATCGATACAAGCAGCAGCCCCCCTCTCGTTCTTGTGGGGCCCTGTATTTTTTACGATCTGCATTATAAATACCCGCGCGCCGAAGGGGTGCTGCATCGCACAGTGAAAAACTCATTCTTCCACTCAAGCCAACGCATCACCGGGGGAATAATAGCACCAGTAGTAGCATACACACGAACAAACGCCACTAGTAGTTTTTTGCAGCTTGGTACACACGACGCAATGCTTCTGCATTTCGTATTCAGCCGATGCATATCTATGTGTGCGCCGAGAGAAGGTGCCAGCTGAGGATTTTCATAAAACCCTTTTTTCCGCGCGAATGGGGGTCGGGTTCGCGCCCCGCGAACCCCAAACACTAGGTCGTGCGGGTAATCTCGTTCGAATGGCTTTAACCTGGACATTTACCAAAGTGTGTTTGTTTGTGTGTGTACGTATGTGCGGGCAGGAAGATGCTCTCTCTCTCTCTCTCGCGCGCGCGCGCGCGGGCTTGAATATATATTCGGGTACTCTACATAAATCTGCTGTGCCACAGCCGCCTGTAGCCGCCTGTAGCCGCCGCCGCCGCTGCGTTATATGCGCGGAATATTCCGTGAGCATCAAAGAGAGATACAACCTGCGCGCTAGAGAGCTCGGAAAGAGAGAGAGAGAGAGAGGTAGACGCAAGTGGATACTTTCAAAGTGCGAAATAAGCGCATTTTATGGGATTAATGCATGAGCTCTCGTGTATAGCATCGTATAGAGAGAGAGAGAGAGAGAGAGAGAAAGAGGCTTTTTTATTTGTTGCAGTGTGCGCGTGTGCGGCAACGTTGCGCGTTTGTTGCTAATGCGCCGGCTATCATAAATCGCGTTTAATTTCGTGTGAAAATGCTCGAGAGAGAGCCAAGCTCTCGCGTGCATTAGGCATACATAAGGGTCATTCGGCTTGTTTTTCCGGGATTGCGGGCGTTAATAATATACGAGCGGTGTAAATCTTTTTATATGAATAGCTAAATTAAACCGAAAATTCGTTATGTTTTTGTAATTATTTTATACTAATGGCGTTGCGTGTGGTGGAAAAGAGGCGGAAAAAGTATTTTCTACATTCATATTTAATTCATTTACACTGTACAGTAGATGTAGCCATGTCCTCTCCCCCACCCAGCCTCTTTTCATGCAAGAGATCACTTTCTACTCCTTCTCTCTTCTTTTTTTTTTTTTTTTTATCAAAGTGAAAGAGTGAAAAGAAAAGACTTACTCTCTCTCTCTCTCTCTCTCTCTCTCTCTCGGTGCTTGTATAGGATTTCTGCTTTATCTTTGCTTTGAAGAAAGACGTCTTGCGAACCATGTTTATGAATAATATCAAAACTTTTACTCCGAGAAACATGTCTGCGAGCTCTTTAAGTAACATTTGTAAAAGTGCCCGAGCGCACTACGTACGCATCACTGTTAAGCAGTAAAATAATAATCAGCTCATTTAATAAGAAGAGACTGCAGCGCTCTCGAAGTATTTTTCCCGTACATTCATAAGTCACGGACATTTTATGTAAAATGCAGCCACGAAGAATTATAATCTTTTTAAAATGAGATATTTTTGCATTTGAAAGGAGTACGTCAAATTTTCCCAGCGTACATATATATTCACGCATAATTTTTAGATAAATTTAGTCATTCGCGATCGAAATAAAAATCGATGGGAACGTCGATGTTAGAAAAAATTATGCGCAGAGAATTTTTTTTTTTTGGCTTCATCGCGGGAGACATTTTATTTTGAAGATAAAAAAGGACTCGACGTTTTGTCAGTATAGATTTAAACGAAAGGCGACAATGGTTTAGTGACACACGGAAAATGATTAAAACTTAATGAAAAAAGACGAAGGAGATTTTGTGTAATCGATGCACTTTACGAAATCCGTAATTAATCATTGAATCGTTACTGGTCGAATCTCGGCACATCTATAATTGAGAGAGTGCAATGATAACGTCAAACCTGGGGGCCAATTTTATGCAGACTTTTCATGTAATATTTACCTTTTCCTTTTGGATGAATATTTGATTCGGTTCGTCTCGGCATCGGGTAGTAGTAATTTCTAAAACGATGAATCATTTCGATCTTATTTTCGTCTGTGCAAACACACGTATACCAGCTCAAAGAAATAAATTGTTGATATGCACTTTAATCTTCGAAAAGTGAATAAATAACTGCGAACGTACACACGCACACACTCGCAGAGTACGCTAATTAATGTCCTAAAATCGAAGCGTGCCCGCGTACTCGCTCTCTGGCGAATATCGATTTCACATCTCTGCGCGAGGCGAGTAGTGCGAATCGACGCAGCGTCAGACATTATGCCTCTCTCGGGTGCGTATAAGTCACTACGCGCACTCGTGAAACGAAATCCGCCAGGCGTGAAACAAAGGCTTCGTTAACACAAAAAAAGAAGGAGAAAAAAAAACCCGTCTGCATAATACGATCCCGTTCGTCATCGTTAAGGCCTCGCTCGAAATTATTCGCACTGGGAGAGAGAGAGAGAGAACGAAAGTACGTATGCGAAGGTGTAAAAATGAGAGGAGAGAAAAAAAGAAAAAGAAAATGAGTATCCTCGACTCTCCGCGTGCTCGCGCGGGTATCTATACTCGATAATATAATACGCGTCGATGGCTGCGCTGCACCATCTCGATATGCTGCTGCTGATATGTATATAGGCGGCCAGAAATAACGAGCGGTAATGTCGAGAGGATTATCACGTGGACGCGCGATAATAAAACTGGCCCCTCTAATCCATCCATCGCGGCTGCTTTGACGAGAAGTATTTAAACTCTCCTCTCGCCGCCAACAACCTCGAGTGTGCGTATATATAGTTGTATGTATTTTCCGTGTTATATGCGTCGATGTGCGTGTACACATGTTCGTGGGCGGGCTGGACTCCGGCTCATTATATGCTTCGAGTGTGTATACGTGCCTGTCCACGCATAAATTGCGAGAGAGAGAGAGAGAGAGAGTTCGTAGCAGCAGCGAATAGTGTGCGTCGTTTGCATTGGAGTCCAATGCATAAATGCAAAATGGGCAAAGAGGCCTCGCTCGTCCCTCTGCACACATACAATATACGTACAGCGTATAATATAGCCAATTCCGCTAACGGACAAACTCGTTCGTTTTTGGTGCTCAACACATACACACGCACACAGCCTCGAAAAGTGATGTTTCCCCGTCGCCGCGTCCAAAGTGATTAGATGATCGCTGCCATTGCTGCGTTATGTCCCGCGTCGCGTTATACGGCGACAATGCCTATTCGGAATTCGAATGTTCCGCGTATACACGTACTTTTATCGTTGCGACTCGCTCGCTCGTCCACGCGACAAGACGACGACGAACTATTATGATACACACTATACGGATCGTGCCTGTGCACGTGTATGCGGAGCGCATGACGATCGCGTATTATTATTATTATTATTATTATTATTATTATTGCTCGTACAGCAGTTGGAAAATTAATTTGACCTAGCGCATCGAAGCGCCATAAGCTATTCATGCATGCCACATAATAATGTATACATGTAAAGAAACTGTTGTTTTTCTCAACCGTCTTTACGTACAGCTAAGTACAGAAGTAACAAGAGAGGGGGATGATCGTATAGTAATACGTACATTAGAATTTTGAGATCATTCTTGATCGCTTACTTGAACAGTGTAATAACGAACACTAAAAGTCGTTTCTTCTCCTTACAGGCAAGAGGTGTAAATAGCACGAGTAAATATAAATTTGTTAATAAAATTTCATCCTCTTGTTACAAAAATTCCGTTTTTTTTTGTGCTGAAATTTTGCTCCCCTGGAAAGAAATAATATTAGCACTTGTAAAGATATTTTACGATATCCAGATTCTTAAGCGCTGACGGGGTCCAGTCACTTGAGGGAGCGCCATCCTCGCTTCATGGCCACCTAGCGGCTGAAGTGAGAAGTATAGGAAGGTAGAAGAAATAAATAGAGATATTGTTTGCTGGTCGAACGTAATATTCTTTATTGAATCAAGGAAGTCCCTAAGCAAGCCATATAATAGATTAACGACTCGTTGAGTTGTTAGTTTTCTCTTGTCGTTCGAGAGATGTTGTGCGTTATTGTTACGAGTTGGAGTTCCGAAAGAAGCATTGTTTCGTGTAAAGAGAAACGCAAGTTGGGCCGCCGGCGCCAAAGACGGTATACGCGTGTATTTATTCGAATAGATAATAGCTCCCTCTCTCTCTCTCTCTCTCTCTCTCTTTCTACGATGCATAGAGCATATATACGTAGCTACGTAGTACACGCATTGGCTCTGGATCTTCATTGAAATGCAGAGCGCAGCAAACTACATATCATTGACGGTACACACAGCAGAAGCAGTTTCAAACGCTCGCGCGTATACGTCTGTGTGTGTGTAACGTTTCTCGCCCGCGAGGCGAGGCGCGCGCGCGCGCGCGAATATAAGCGTATATATACGTACATATATACGAGTGGTGTACAGCGGCAGCAGCGTAGTGCTATAACGCAGAAGCGCGAATAGCAGCCATCTCTGTGCTGTATGTACAGCCCCGCGCCGTTTTCCACTCTCGCACACACATATAGACACGCACACTCGCGCGTCTCTCTTTCTCGGCAGCAGCTAGCTAGCTAGAGAGCGAGAGAGAGAGAGCTGACATTGTACAAGTCGAGCCAGCTCCAGCAGCCCCAGCCCTGCCTGCAGCAACAGCAGCAGCAGCAGCAGTAGCAGCACAGGGTGTGAATGATACATCAGTAACATCTGATGCAAAGCACGTATGCAGACGCGCGCACACCTACGCACACACTCGTGCAAATCTATGGTTGGCATTCATATATCAAGTCTGTATCAGTAACGTATACGATGTGTTAGGGAGGGGAGTCCTCGCGTTATATTATTTGTATGTATACGTATGTATGACGTGTATGCGTAGGCGTGTGCGCGCGTTAGGCGAATTAATTTTTTTCTCTCTCTCTCTCTATTCAACTCGAGAGCGACTGATGAGCGACGACGATTGCAATAAGCTGCGCGCGCAAAACTTGATAGCAATTAAAAAAAAATGTTCATCTCGTCCACGAGAG
>CACVKI010144767.1:10355-24722 GCA_902732785.1 Trichogramma evanescens
CCCCCCCTGAGAGCTAACGAACATCACGCGTGTCATGTACGTGCGGAGCGCTATATTTTATCCATGTATGTATGTAGGCGCAAGCTCGCGCCCGGTAACGATATCATAGTTAAGTTTGTGATTTCTTCCTCGTCGTGTGTCTGAGCGCCCTACGGTCGACGGCGATCGAATCTTTTTTTTTTTTCATTTTTCACGTAAGCCACTCGTTACGTATGACATGTGCAGCAGGAGGTCAATCACACACAGCTCGTACGTCGAGAATAAAAATTAAACGTACGCATTAGCACCTGATTTTTTTCTTCTACTCTCACGTCCGTATACGCTGTATGTAAATATACCGGCGGCGGCGGTGGCGAGGGCGACGGGAATAATTCTATGGCCGTCGCGCACGTACGTACGTCTGGCATAGCTTTTGCCGCCTTTGCGCGAACGCGCAGGCAGCGCAGGTAGCGCGCAAGCAGTGGCTTCATTAAAAAGTTAATCCTCCAACTGCTATGATAGAGCCGCCGCTGCTGCTGCTGCTGCTGCTGTTGGCGTGGGAAAGAGAAACGAATATATGCTCGTCGAGGGCTTCAACGTCGATTTCAAACTTTATATTGAGGGCTTTTCAACTTGCTCGCGCTGCAATAACCTCGAGAGCTTATGTGTGTGTGTATACACGTGAGAACGCGCGACCTGAAGCTGGCTGGAACGCGCGAACCATGAACCTCCGCAGTATATAATAATGCACTTATCATGTAAATTGGAAATAGTTACTAGTTTAAGTTGAGTCGAGGTTTTTTTTTCTCTACTTCCATCCTGGCTTTTAGCTCAACAGCCATTTTCATGATGTTTTTCGCGATTTAACTAGGTGCCGCGTACACGTGCGTATGTAGACATTTTAAGCATACATTTTTTCTCGAAATTTCAAATTTTTTGGGCATTTTTAACTGATCACCCATCCTTTCGATCTTTCGCAATTGAATACGAGTGTACCATTAATCTTTCGATTTATCGCAATCGTCCTTGAATAAACCGTTTTATTATTTTTTTTTTTTGCTTTCAGGTGCGGACACGAGTGGCGATGATCACCTTAATGCACGATAGATAAGAGGACCGTGCAGAGGAGGAGAAAAAACAGCGGAAGAAGCAGCGCCAGCAGAAGAAGAAATAAAAATGAGACGGGACGACGATGACGATCGATCCCGAGGCGCTTTGTGCAGTAGCAGCGGTAGTTGGTGTCGACAATCGGCGAGGGGGCTGGCCAAGTGCTACAACAGCGACATCGCTGAGGCCGTCGTTGTCGCCTAATGGCCGTCAACATGCCCGGCCTCGGCGCTTATCAGCGCCGCCGACTTCGAGAGATCCTACTCGTGCTGCTATTGTCCGTGCCGACCGGTCTCCATGGCATCAATCTGGGTACGTGCGCGTTTACGTATCGTAAAATATTGAATTTTGTATATACGTAGCGTCCTCGTCCTCGTGGTTATATATTCGTCATTTTTAATCGAGCTAGCGAGGAGTATAAATAAAATTTGCATACTCGAATGAAGCAGAGGTATATGCCAGCGCCTACCGAAAAATAGACTCGAGTGTCAACGACGAGCAATGAAAAGTTCATTTGAATTCTCGCGTCTGACCATACAACACACTTGAACCACTTGTGCGCTGAAAAAGAGTATATATAATACATGTACAATAATATTCCGTACTCGTGGCGGCGATCTCCAAAAGCTCTGTCCTGGGCATTAAGTACACTTGGACACGGCTCTTGACCTAATTTATTTAAATTTATTGTATTCGCAAGGGTATACACGGTAGTACTGCTGATGAATTTTACTCTCGTTAGATATCTCTCTGTCTTTGTCGCTCTTTGTATAATGCACATCGCGACATCTTCTGCGACGACGTTCATTTGAATTTCGTTCTTGGCTTCTCTGATGCGAGGCAATTTGTCCGGGCTATCGCGACGTAAAACTCGCGTACGTCGGTACAATATTTATTCATCGATTGATATTCAAAGCACCGACGACTTCGGGGTAAATATGGTGGATATAACCAATTTTACGAATGCCGCAAGCTCTCGGCGTGATTTTAAGATAAGAAACCAAACGAACGAAGAAATTTGCTCGCGGTACATATTTATACGGGCCGCGTATGAAGGACAAACATATAGTCGCAGAAAAGGATACGCGATACTCTGCGCTAGCTTGAAAAACTGGAGCAGTTCTATTAATTTAACTCATTGACATTTCATCGATGTATGTTTTTGATTTTCTCGGCACTAGTGCCCGCGATATAGGTATAAATTTCTGTCGATCTGCTTTTACGCGAAAAAAGGCGAGCAAACACGCTAGATATGGGTCGATCTGGACTTTGCGTGCGATAGAACGTCGATCGTTAAATGTTATACAGTGGAAATCACATGAGTAGATGGACCTCCCTACAAGAAAAATAAAGTGCATGATAAACACAACAATAGAGGAATTTGGTGTACGAAATTGACATCTTAATTTATCCTATAACATTGCTTTTTCTCTTGTGATTTTTAAAGATTTTGGGCATGCGTCACCTAGCGGTCAATTAGGTATTAATTGATGTTCTGCGTTGATTACATTCGAAGCAGATTTCTAGAACCCAAATTTATAATTGTTAAACATTTTAAAGTTTTTAAAGTGAATTATTATTCGAAAAAAGTTTTAAATTTGAAGAGAAACCCCTCTGTTATAACTGATTGTTGTTTATAAAAATTAATGTTCAGACCTTGGGTGTTCCCCAAATAGCCTAGGACGTCACACCTCAAATTCCAAAAAATATTATAAAAGTTCAATTTATGATCAATTTCTTTCGAGTTGGGTGTCTTTTTTAAACGTTGTTTTCAATGGGACTCTTTTCGGAGCAACTTTGAATGATGGGATAATTCTAATATTTGAGTTTAAAAATCAAATCGTCGAACCATTTCACGATCCGCTCGATAATTAGCATATTATACCCGCAAACGTCACGCGGATGACATAATGGTCATTGTTGTGCTATTCGACTAGCGCATAGGACCTCGAGGCTGTGAGCGAATAATCATAGCCCCATGAATTCCCCGGCAATTTCATGCCGAAGTATATGTATACGTATACGGCTCAGCTCGCTGCCGCGCACTCGTTTAGAATCGCATCAAAAGGCCGTCGTGTCGCGCGAGCTTGGCACAATTCGCTCGTATTTATACAGCATGGATACGCGCGTATATACATCGTGTAAACGCCAAATTTTTGCATCGCATGCCCACGCCACCAGCCGCTGCTTTCTACAGTGGTCCTTTTCAAACGCGGCGCGTCATGTCGTACCACTACTACTGCTGTTACTACTACGGGCCGAAAGTCAAAACAACGAGGACGTAATGGTGTGCTGCTTGTGCTGCGCGGCATTCATTCATTTATTCGTCACATTCCTCTTCATCTCGCGGGAAACGTCGTGTACAAAGCGACTGCCGCTGCCGTTGCCGCTGCCGCCTGGCTGCGAATAGCCTATACGCGCGAGAGAGAGAAAGAGAGAATAGGGGAAAGGGAAGGGAGGGTTGCGTTGGCTTGACTTGACTGATACAGCTAACGGTACAAATGAAACGTCAACAGCAACGTTGAATTAACAATACTATCTAATAGCTGCTCAAAAGCAGACTATTGTGTAATAATAGCAAAGATCTCTCTCTCCCTCCTCTCCCCCGAGCTCTTCTGTGTGTGTTTGCGTAGAGAGGCTTGCGTTGATGGTGTAACGTGTGTAGTCGTCGTCGTCACGAGTCGAGGGTTGCTCCTATTCGTTTTTGGAATATTATATATTATATCGCGGAGAGATAGAGCTTGCGCTCGGATATTCGTTCGAGCCTATATAGTTTTTGGAGGAATTCAATTGTCTGCGAAATAACGTTTCAACGCGAGATAAACGAGATACAAACGTACATGTGGCAATTCGAAAAGCAACATCTCGAGCTTGCAGGGGGGAAAAAAATAGTCGCGAAATGCAACACGAGCTTTTACATCGACGTAACAGCTATTTCGGTTTAACCTTATAGTGTATATTTGTGCTATACAAAAGCTACGTGGGCGTGCATGTCCGCCGAGCGATGGGTCGTCGGGTCATTAAACTTGAAACGAACAAACTACATAAGTCACCCGAAACTTGGCGTCGCGGAAGTTGGGAAAGGGGGAAGGGATGAAGAGCTGCGAGCTTTCGATCGGCGACGCGAGTAGTGCTCGCACGAGAGAGAGAGCTGCGGTATGGAGAGAGAGAACGAGGCAAGTGCAGCCGAGAGCTAGATATACACAGAATATATCTATACAAAGACGCGAGGGAGCAGAGCCGTATATATGCTGCACTTTGGAGTACGACAAACACGTGGCCTCAACTTGTGGCCGTGTATAGCGACTTCGAGAGAGAGAGAAAGACGGGGAGTGTATAAGCCACCTCAGCACGGCACATCGTTTGCTGTATATAATAAGCCAAATGAAGACGCAGTATTAGCAATTGCGATTGCTATGTAGTTGCGTCTTCGTTGTAGTTGTCGTTGTCGTTGGCTTTCCATGCATTAATCAACGACTGCGCATAAATTGATTTGTTTTTCGCCCCCTCTAAAAGCTGTGTATATATACAACGCGTCATTCGGTTAAATCTAAAATATCATCATCGTCCTCGACGTCGTAGTAGTCGCTACATATATATATATCTCTCTCTGTCTCTCTCGCTCTCGTCGGAAAAGCTCGAATCCGGCGACAGCGCAGATTCAATTGCAACGTAGTGGTACACGTAATATCGCTCGAGAGATCGTTTTCGCGTGTAGCGGTAGTGGTAGTAGTAGTAGTAGTCTAGTGTCGCCGCATCCCATGATGCTGCACGTACACACACACGTACACATATACACGTGTAAAGCTCGAGAGTCGCAATAAACGTAGCGAGTGGAGCGCGCGCGAGTACCCGAGCGAAAGGCTAATATAAAGTTTAAACAATACTGAATAAACGTTGGCTTGACACAGTTTCGCTGGCTTGGCGCAATTCGGGGAGGAGCAGAGAGAGAGAGAGAGAGAGAGAGAGAGAGAGAGAGTCGACTATACGTTCACTTTTCGCTCTGCGCTGTATCACACGCACACGCTAGCGTGCAGGACACGAGTTAGTCTACGTATATACACATAATGATAGTAGCGGTTGCGTCAGTAGTAGTACTACTATACTAGTAGTCTAATTCTGGTAAACGCGCGTCGCTGTACTACGAGCTGCTGCTGCTGCTGCTGCTGCTGGACCACTCGAGCTTGCGGCTGGTCTCTTTGCGAATGTGTGTCGCCTGGCTAGTAGCCTGTGCTCTCGCCACATTGTATTATATATCGTACATGCGCTCGCGCGCGCAAGAGGAAAGGGGCCGGGGAAGTTCATCGCGCTCGAGTCGCTCGTTGAAACGCGAAAAGCTGACTAATCCGACAAGCGGCGCATCCTGCCGTCGCCTCCGCAACATCGTCGTCGTATGTATGCACGTGTATATATATATATATATAGAGCGGGGGAGTTTACCTGCGCGCGAAACTTTCGCTCAACGAGCTGTCTGATATGCGCGCACACACAGACATGTATACATGTGCGCTGTACACGAGAGCGAGAGAGAGAGAGACAAGGCGGACGATATTCAACCATGTACTATACGTGTATATAAGCCAAGCTAGTTTAGCCTCGGCCACTTATAAAGTGTCGCCGAGGGCCAGCTTAAATGGCAACTTTGGGTATGATTTATCTTGGCCGATGTGTATATACGTAAGCGCGGGTATGGTACAAGTTCTGCAGACGCGCGATCACCACTTGCTGTGGGCCTCGAGGTTTAAGGCGTCGTCGTCGTCGTCGTCGTCGTCGTCGTCGTTGATGCGCGCCACGTCGACAAAGTATTTCTCGCTTATTATGAATTGTTTGAATTCCGCTAGCTCATCCCCCTGCACACAACTGTCGTCGTCGAGCAGAGTAGAGGCATGATGCGCGATACTATTTATGCACGAGTACAAAGACTACTGGTGAGACCAAGATGACGTTTATAGAACCACAAGACGACAAAATTGCACGCCTATATCAAATATAAATTTTCGTTTTGTTATACAATGTTTATAATAGTATAAGACGTGTCTTTGGACGAGTCTTTATCTAATGTATGCTCGTTTCAGGACAATGCACACGAGCTCTGGGCATGGAGAGCGGCGAGATTCTCGACGAGGACATCACGGCTAGCTCGTTCTACGATCCGAGTCTGGGCCCGAAGCACGCCAGGTACGTACTCGTCAGCTGTAGCGTTATATAATACAAAGAGACAAGGATTGTCATCCTCGTCGCGCATTTATTCATGCAGTATATAATATATAAATGGAACGAGCCCGAGACATATATACGCATCTATATAACATAGACACGCGAGATACAAAACCGCCGCGATTCTCAAGTGGTTTACTCGAGCTCTTGCGGTATCCGCTATCTTGTACATTCGAGGAGGAGAGTATCAATGCCCGATGTATGAAGCGACGACGCGGCGAAGAGGGTATTTCAAAGTACGGGAATATGGTAGAGCGAGTCTCTAATACCTCGTTGAATATGCATCAAAGTCCGACGATAGTCGATGAGCTTTCGAGAATCGACCTCTGGCCTTTGCGCCGAGCTCACAAAGTTAAATGCTTCTCGGCTCGTTCTCCCGTGTATATATGTACGGGAGAGCTCGTTTTTTGATTACTTTTTCGAAGTGAGACTTCTTCGTGAGCGTTGGGTGGAGGGTACTCGAGGTAGTATGTTCAAAAATTAATTTTTTGCGGATTTTTATTTTAATTTGAGAAAATGACTTCTTTGGATGTTGACGAATGTATACACGTTTTGAAAAATTAGTGTACCGAGCCTAAGACTTTATAATAAACTGAAGTATCAGAATCCAAAGTTTCGAAGCTACAGACTTTGTAAAGTATGATTTTAGAGTCTCTTTTTGGACTTACACAGGAGCAATTCCCGGAGAGTAAGGCACTAGGTTTACTTAGATTCAATAAAGAAATCGGTTAAAGGAAAAAAAACCTGGACTTGCCACTACCTTCTCCCCCTGCCATATTTGCTTCTAACTTCACAACCGGTCGCTAGGTAGCGCATCACTTGGAAAGTCGCTCTCGCAAGTCACCTTTGAGGGTACAAATAGAAAAGTTGAAGTTACGTATACCGACATAACGACAGGCGTTTCTAAATTTAAGCGTACGGCCAAACACGGCTTTTGGCTTCAATTCATTCTCGTCAGTTCATCTCGATAAGTGACGAATAATCAATTATATTCTTTGGTGCAATTTTTTTTTTATTGCTTCATGCTTCTTTCCATTTCCAGCATAAACTTTAAATTCAATCGTGAATCGCTCTTTATTTCTTGCTTAAATTATAATTTTCGTTGCGAAGTTATAGGCTAGCGAGTCAAAAAGTTTCATCATATTTTCGGCGTGTCACTTCGTATAATTAAATACTTGAAAAGCGAACGCGATCGCAACAGAAACTGAAATCCACTTCTTTTGCCATTGATAAACTCATCGCTCTCTAATATATCTCTCACTTTTTCTCTCTCGAGTTCAAAGCGGCCGCATATACAAACGCTATGGAGTTTGTGCCGCACTCGCACGAACAGCCGTGCGATTAATAAGCCGTAAAGCGAGATTTTCTCTTCAATATTGTTACACGAGTACCCCTGCAGAACGGCTTGCTACAAGCAAATTGCCTCTGATTTTCGCGTAAATTCCTCCCTCCCTCTCTCTGTCTTGCCTTCTCGGATACCTTATATATACATGGAAACGCGCCGCGCACCGCCTCTCCGCCTCTGCATAATACCTGTATTAGACGCGCTGCAAGTGCGCGAGGTCTTATATGCAGCTATAAATCTGTATTAGGACGCGGAGTTTGCCGCTCGCGCTCTCTAGCTCGGCGGCGCCGGCATTTCCAGCTGCGGCCTCGTTTTTCTCTCTTAACAGCGATGCGATTTTTTGTTGTTCTTGTTATTGCAGTCTCGTCCTCTTATTTATCTACGACAATTAACATGATCGCGCGCCCTTCTTCGCGCGCGCGCGCACACGATCTAATTGTAAACTGTGTACAAACGCAACAAAAGCTCCGAGAAAGCGGCGAATGATGAATTTATCGCGATCATTACAAAAGTCGGAGAAAAAAGCTGACCTAATTATGTTTACTTCTTGAAAGAAAGGGAGACGCAGCCGGCCGTTGCCGCGGGGCTACTGCTTTGCCTTGCAAAGTATCAACTCCCGGAAAAGAGTCAGCTTAAATTATATATATATATAGTTACATAAAATTACGCCGGATGAAATTTTCATTGCGAGCGAGGGAGAAAAAAAATGCAGCGCGACAGTAATGGTGTTTTCGTGTACGAGCGCGCCGCAGTTATGACTAGAAACTCGCGCGCGCGCGCGCGTGTTCGAAACTCGAGCGAGAAATAATAATAATAAAAGTAGCACAACAAAAAAAGGATTGCAAAAACCACGTGTGAATGATATCGTTCATAAAATTGACGCGTATGAAATTGAATTACCTCTTACGGCCACACGTACGCGGTGAGAGTAGAAACAAAAAAGTGATAATGCCCCAAAAAAAAGTTGCTGTTTATATATACGTGTGGACCGAACGGTCGCGCGGACACAAAAGCGCGCGCGGCGTCGTAAATACAGATGAAGTGAGAGAAAAAGGGGATATTAAGCGATACCGAAAAGAGAGCAAAAAAAAAAAGACGGTGGGGAAAAAAAGGGGGGAAAGGATTATTTATGAAAACTGGAAAAGAAAGTCCCGGGGTTAAAGGAAGAAGTAGCATGTATAAGAGGGCATAGAGGGAAAATGAAAGGGCGAAAGAATCAAGCGCGATATAGCTATATACTTATATACGTATAGGTGTATCGCCCCCCTGCGCGATGTACGTTTACTCTTTCCCGGGCGGCGGTTTCGAGCATGCTGCAACGCTGCACCACTGCTGCTGTCAGTGTGTAGTGTAGTGGAAATAGCAGCAGAGTACTACTGCAAGATAGAGAGAGGACGCGCAGCGAGAAAAATAAAAGCGACCTGAATGCAGCCCGAAGGCACATAGACGTTCCTCGACTCTCTCGTGTGGTATCTTGCACAAGCTAGAGTGTACTCTGCGCCATATACACATTTATAAATATAATAATAATAATAATAATAATAATAATAATAATAATAATAATAATAATAATAATAATAATAATAATACTTGGGATATTGCATTTAAAAAACTTTATGGCTACATAGACATTGCGCAACTGCGTGTGCATTACGTCCTTGCACGAGTTTGCGATTCGAGTCATTCGCTGCTGCTGCTGCTTCATCTTTTTTTTTCTCTCGTATACCCTTTCGCGCGCTCATTTTCACCCAGTTTTTGCTGCTGCTGCTACCGGGGCTTCGCGTGTGCTGCGCGCGTACTATACACGTAGGTACCGCGCACACTCGCAGAGATCGTATGTCACGCGGAGTACACAATTTTTTACGTATATATGTACGTAGGTACGTACGATGATAACGAAAACGATTTATATTTCGAGTTTTTGAAAAAAAAATATTTTTTTTTCATGCGTTTTAAATGGCTTTTCGTTTTTTTTTTCTCCCGTTCGCTCGTCCACCTAATCTTAAAAATATACTGCCTTTAATAACGTCAATCACGGGGAAAACACACCGAGCGTCGATCTCGCGCACGCGATGCACCACAGCTGATTCGACTGAATTACGGTTGGTGTGTACAGAAGAGAGGACCGATAAGCCGTGAACAGGAAGAATGACAGAAATATATGCGCGCTTATACACAAAACGAGTGACGCTGCTGCGCTGCTGTGTGTGTGTGTGTGTGTGTGTGTGTGTGGCGCATGAAGTGTGCCCCATATAGTCCCCGCGGCAAGTCAAGTGCATGTTTCGCGCGGCTCTTTTAATTTTTCATCTTCTTTTCTCTTGTACTGGTATGCAGCATTTGTACCGCGTATACACAGACGGGCCCAGCCACGCATATACGCCCAGAAATCGTGTACTATAACGTGTTTAAGGGCGGACGGGCCAACACGTGTGCGCAATGCTCCAGTCACTATTAGGTCAGAGCTCAGTGTAGTACACACACACACAGAGAAGCCATGGGCTGTAGGGATAGCAGTGGAGGAGGGTAATAGCGACGACGACGAACGGGCGCGTACTTATGATTTATGGGCGCTACGCGAGCCCGACACGCCGCCACCGACTCTCGCTTCGCCTCGAATCGAGGATTCATCATACCCGCGGCACGTCCGACGTGTCGTACAGTAGAGCACCCACCCGCACACACATATCTCGTCTTGTGCGATGCTCGAGTGCTGCTGCCCGCCCGCGCGCCAACAGTTTGTTTATCGTTGCTCCTCGTGTGTATCCCCCCCGCAGCTACTATATACCCGAAGCTTCGACAGTCGCTCTGATCGTACCTTATGCGATGTACACATCAGGATTAATTGATGGTTTTTCGCCGCGGTGACACTCGATTGTCGTCGTAGGAGTGATCAACAACTAATGAACGGGTGTCAGGCTTTTATCGTATCGAGCGAGAAAAAAAATCATATCGCGGTTTTATAAAAATAACATTCGAAGTAAAAATGAGCTAAGAGAATTGAACAAGCGGAGAGATAAGTAAAAATACACGCAAGTTTCAGCGTTTTTCGAAAAAATCTAGTAACCGACGTCTCTGCTCTTTTGCAATTATATGACGTGAAACGAGAACAAAGGCGCACGACAACGCAAAGCAGCACAAAAAGCTCGCGCGCGGATATCTTATACCGCATTATGTACGCGTGGCGCAGCGGATCTCTTGCCAGAACGCATTCGCGTATAAAATATCTGAGCGAGGCGTTCGCAGTTCGGCCGATGCTCGATTTGCAGCTGCGTCGGACTTTGGCGGATCCACGGGAAAAAAATACACGAACTGAATTTTTCTTAATGCGTCGCGTGGCTTATATACAGTATATAGATGGTGGTGTGCGCGACTCCGCATACCGTTCGTGTATCATTTTACAATGCCTGTACTCGTATCGCGACACTGAAAAAGAGAGCGAGAGGGATACGGCGCGGCGAGTGAGTCATAAAAAGGACGCATAAATTGGAAGAGGGTATTTTACAACGCCTCCGCTGCTCACCCTCACCCTCTCTCTCTCTCTCTCTCTCTCTTTTGTGTCATTTTTCCGCTTTGTACTTGCATATAGCTGCGCGTCGCGACGTACAGTACAGCGAGAGGAGCAAAAAAATAAAAAAAAGAAAGAAAGAAAAGAAGAAACGTTGAAACGCGAAAGAGTGCACCACGCGAGAGTTCTTTTATTGCGATGGAAATTAATATGTTTCGCTTTTGCTGGACACACACGCGCGTGTATGTGTGTGTGTATAGAGAGCAGCAGCGCGAGATACGACTTCGCACACTGCAGCCTTTGATGTGGACACTTTTTGTAGCTTCTTTATGCGCGCGCCCGACCCGTTCCACCGAAATTACTCGAATGTATACGTATGCGCGCACACGGAGAATAAAATGCGTCGACTCCACTGCTGGGTGGGAAAATTTCCTGCAGAAATAATTATTGCATTCAAATGTTTCTATACATTTTATTATTATATATTTATAAATAATTGCCCCCGCTTCGTTCTTAATTGCTTGATTGTTATTTATAGGTATGAATGTAAATTGCTGAAGTGATGTAATTTCGTGCGGCCCTTTTGTATAATTAAAATAAATTTACGCGAGCGCGCGCGCGTTTCAGGAACGCACGAAATAAATTAACCAACTAAATATTTTATGGAAATAGCAATTTTGATAAAAGTTTTTGGGTATATAACGAGGTTCTCGACGATGTCGAGCGCGCGCGCGCAAAATTTCAGGACGTTTTCTGCGTACAAAAAGAAAATAGAGCAAGAGTTGATATAAACGAAAGGTATTATGAGCTAAAAATTAAATTTAATGCGTAGCTCCGAAAAGCTGCAGTTTTTAACGTTTTGATAAGGCATTCACTCCCGCCCGCAAAGTATAATCGAAATTTCAGATTAAATCCTTTAACAGAGTCGCAAAAATAAACCACTCCACTATACACTTCGTAACCAGGCGAGGAAATTTTTTCTCTCTCTCTCTCTTCTTTTATTTTTTTTTTTTTTCTAGACATCGAAAAAAATTCCCTGGCTCTAGCGCAGGGTATACATATAAGATAAGGCACCTGCGGGAAAGACTGGGGAAATTTTGCGCAACGAGCGGCTATCTTGCAGTAGCACCACACACAGAGTACAGTGCAGTACTATACCACGTACGTATATACCCGTGTACAGCCGCGCGCGCGCTCGCATACAAAGGTGAAAAGTGGGTCGCGGTCTGCACAGCGCAGCACCCATACACACACGCGCGCGCGCGGTTGCTTCCCGCATTTTTCTCAGCTGTGCGCCCGAGAAAGGCAGAGAGAGAGAGAGAGAGAGACGACGAGCTTCGTGAAAAATATAAAAATTTGATGATAAAAATGCAGGAGCGAGAGCCGCGCCACTGGTATAGCCGTAGCAGCAGCAGCAGCATAAAAATAAAATGATGGTGACATTTTAAACGGGAAGGGTTTGCCCCGTTTGCCCGTCGCGGCTCGTATATATATTTATCTCGCGCCCCCGCTATATTTTGCTTTTATTTTACATGATTATTTTTACATTTTGCCGCTCGCGTGGTGGCGCCGTGGCTTCAATGGGAAGCCGGAAACGCGGGCAGGACCGGAGGCTCGGAGCCCAAAATTTACGTGTGTATACGACACACACACACACACACACACACACACACACACCTACCACCCGGCAAATTCGTTCGTGTGTGTGTGTGTATGACTACTACGAGTCCCACGGGTAATTTGATTATAGATAAAAAAAAATTTGCGCCCTGCGTAAATATCCATGCGCGCCGCACGAACGAATTCGCTACTCCGATCGGAGAGCCTTTTTTTCCGCGGTACGAGTTTCGTATATGTATGAATGATTTAAATTGTGTCTACCTATCCCCGGACTATACAATAGCTGCGAAAACTTTATTTTCCTTTTTTTTCTGTGCAGCTTTTTTTTCGTCTAGAATTCAGAGAAGAAAATGCGCATTTTTAGTTCGTTTTTCGTCCGCTTTTTGTTTTTTAATCTGCTACACGCTCTGCGCACATATTCCGCCGCTCTTTTGATAAAAATAAATGTTTCCCGTGTAACATTGCCTGTTTGTCACTATTATTTTGGCTAATGTATTCGTAAAATTTTCCGTAATTCATATCCAACGAACGATTTTGCCAAACTTTTTGCCGCGCCCGCGCGCAGGTCATTGATCTTATACGGAAAAAGCGGGCGGCGCGCAAAAAAAACTTTTTAAACGCGAAATATGCGGGTTCTTGACGAAAGAGACGAGAGAGCAAAAAAAAAAAACAACATTCCAAACCGGTTCGTTGCAAATTCTCGCGCGCAAGAGAGTAAAAAACTAAACATCGCGCCTAACGATACTCGGGCCCGCAGCATCGGCGGCGGCAATTCGTGTCGTTACTCCACGGGTACAGGCAGGCAGGCAACACGGCAAAAACGACACGACGACGACGACGACGACGACGACGACGAGGAAGAGGGTAAAAAAAAACAATACATTTTCCTAGTTGAAAAAAACCCGTACACAAACTATGCTGCGCCGCGCGCGAAGCCAAATGGTGATCTTGTTAGGCTAAAAAAAAAAAAAAATGTATCCCGTGTACATGTACGCAAAAACGGACTCTCGGGCTGACTCGCGTTGCGAGTGTACTACTGCTGTACACGTATAGTATACGGCAGCAGTTGCATTTATGGCATTCGCGCGCGCGCGTGTATGTCCTAGAATTTTTTTACGTTTCATCAAGCTAACTCTATATCCTCGCGCACTCGCACCAACAGATATATACACACACACGATATAGCAGCTAGAAGCGTTTTAGGCTATCTGCGGAGATAACGAAAATCGATTCCATTTGCTTCCTGCACTCGCCTCGCCCCGGCCAACTCGCCGGTTGATTTCACTTCGTGAGAATGTGGCCGTGTATAGGGATACGATATGTACTATATACACAAATATAGTATATTGCGAATGTTTGAGCCAGATCGTCCGTACGGTTACATCGACTCGTGCGCGGACGGACTCGGGAGCGAGCGAGAGAGATGAGAAATAACTACCTATACGTTCGTTATTTCCACTAGGATGTGTGCGCGTATATATATCGGAGCTTTTACGAGAATACGAATTAATTCGTGAATTTTATCCGTACAACTGCACCGCAGTGATTTTATTTCTCCATTTATATATAGCACCTGCAGAAAGATCGGGGGGGG
>CACVKI010144767.1:24730-51615 GCA_902732785.1 Trichogramma evanescens
TATCTTGAGTAAGAGTAACGAGGAAACGAGTCTTTGTCAAAGTGTACCGCAGGCAAAGAAAAAAAGAAGCAAAACGAAGACGAAGTAAGAAAAGAGTCACTGACGAATGATTCGTCGGTGCGGTGCCGAGCCCTTGCCAATGGTCAAATTCACTCTTTTATCCATTGACCGCGATTTGTTGAAGTAAAAAATAAAAGCTGCCTTCGACGAGTCTCGAGATAAAGTGGATTTCGTAATACCACACCTACTTCGTGTATTACATAAGCTTCGAGCGCATAAGAAGCTTTAATAGCTCTCCCTTTGCGATATATCGGAGTAAAACGTGAAACTTGTAATTTTTATTGGCCTCGTACATTTTTTCGCGATTGACTGCTCATCTTTTACGGATCGGCGCTCGAGTTCGAACTAATAAATGATACATCGCTTATCGAGCGCGGCACAGCTATACTTTACAGGAAGAAAAAAAATACATTACTCGCGAGCACTTTTCGTTCGTTTGCGATTTTTCAACGTATCAATTATAGAGTAATCAAGAAAACACGGCTCGAGCGCGAGCACATTTTAATTAATCACCGCGTGTGGCGTTTTAGCGCCGAGGCCCTTCTTATCGAATAACAAAAAGCCCAGGCCATAAATTAGCGATTATGCGCGGCGCAGAACTCGTCCCTTGACGAAGATTTCCGCGAACTTTCGTCACTATACGCCTCCTCCTCCGAGACGAGATCAGACGCGGTGCATCCGCGGTAAACCTCCAAACTGCAGAGTATAGCTTCGATCCTAATGTTTAAAATGAAGAGGCGCGTTATTTGACGGGGAAGAAGCAGCTCGAATTGTTCACACCGCTCTGCAGGCAATTTATCGCACATAGAAATTTCTGTCGTTGAGGAACTTTTCTTTTTTTTTTTTACTTCTTCGTTCTCCCCTCTGCCTGCACCGTCGTCATAAAGGAAACTTTGCTCTGTCTCGGTATAAAGACCGTGTCAATATTCGTAATTACTTGGGATAGTTTTCGAAAGGACGAGCAGAAGCAGCGAGCGAGAGAGAAGCGCGAACTTTTACAATAATTTTTAATTTATCGCCATTCCATATAAAAGTATGAAAATCTCGACGACAACTTCTTAGTTCATTTATACATTATATTATATGTACGCGAGCATTAAGTTTTCGATCATTAACTTCTGTCGACGAGCCGTTATGAAATTATGTGTCGTTACATTAATGAAAGCTGAAAGACCCGTCAAAAGGTGTCTGAATGCTATATACCGAGGTTGCAGCTGCACTGATTATAATCCGTGAAAATTAAACGTTTCCTTTATTTCTTGGAGATATTCCAGGGCGAACGTTTTATAATAATACAACGGAGCGTAAATTTATTGCCGTACGCTAATTCCACGATTGATATAATCCCACGTAGAATAATAATCTCCGCGCAGCGACTGCTGCTGCTCCTTTGGCTGCGACTGCGGCAATTATATAGTTTTCATACAAAGCGTCCGAAATTTCTTCTCGTTTCTATTTTCGCATTATGCGAGCTCTCATTTTCCTCTCTGGCTTTTTAACGTAAAAAAATATACGTCACACGCGTATACGTATTCTCTTTTTTTCGATCTTTCGGTATATATACAGGCCGCGCGTTTATACCGCGTGCGCGCACATGCATTCTTTATCATATATTTTTATTTTCTCGGTGCGGGGCCGTTCGCAACGTTGAATTTAGAAAATGTCCATGCATACGTGAACTAACAATTTTGCCCAGTGTTTTTCTTTGTCATCTCCAGCATTTGTGCCACACACACACACACACACACACACGCACACACACAAACACACAGGTGTACAAAAAGTATCCACGTTACGCAGCGAGTCGTCGCGGTTAAGCCACACAAAAAGCTGCAGCGGTGCGTCGATATACGCACGCGTCGAGAGAATGCGCGCGAGCACAATGAAATTTCTAAGAAAATTCAATTCCGCGTCGGGTAAAGTAAAAGTAAAAAGAAAGAAAAATCGCGCTGGGAAAACAATGAATGGGGGAGGAAGAGAGAAACGTCAAGTCAAACGAGAGCGAGACGTTGTTTGCGCTCATTAACGATTCGGGCGCGAGAACAAAAGAGTCGACGCGTGCATATATCAGCTGCGTATATATATATAGGCATGCAGCAGCAGAGGCTCGATTCAAAATCTCGGGTGGTGCGCTCGCTATAGCATGCCGATGTTCACTTCAACGGGGAGAGAGAGAGGCTCAATTTTTAACCGCTTTGAAATACATATAGTCTGGCAGAAGAACATGGTATTATATAGTAGTAGCACGGAGGGGCTCTGTATGTGCGTGCGTGTGCGACTGCCCGCCCACCTACGCAATTCTCTTTGTAAATTGTACGGCAGCGGCGGCGGCGGCAGCAGCAGCAGAAGCAGCAAGTCTTTAAAATCTTTTTCTACCGAATGAACTGCATGGGCGCGTGCGTATCCCGTACACAATGAACCCTATATCTCTCTTGTGCGCTCTCTAAATAGCCCTTTTTTCTCTGTCTCTTCAGTGCCTGTCACGCTGCTATGCGCCTTCGTATATATACGCTCGCTACATATATATATATATATGTACGCGCTGCATTACGCTGCCGGAGTTGCGTGTTGCTCGATTTTCTTCCCCTATGACTTTCTCTCTCTTCTCTTCTCTTCTCTGCTCTCTTTCTCTCTGCGCGTTCGTATATGGCTACTCTTTTTTAACGGCTTTTTCCGCTTAGAAGTACCCTCCCGTTAGCCTACATCTCCGCAGCTCTCCAACCCCCATATATACTCTTCGTGTCTTCGTATATCGTTTTTTACCTCCCGGAGACAGGCTTGAACGCTCTGGGAGAGGGCTGCACACCGTCAACAATAGCATGTGATAATACCGTGTTTCGCTTGAAAATTTGAAAAATTGTTTTTTTTTTATATTTTCGATTAACCCTGATGAAAATTCTGAATATTTCATGGCTAATTCGGGCCTTTATAGAACTGATTGATATTAACTGGAAATGCGATATTTTTATTTTAAAATTTCACACGCCTTCTTTGTTCCCCTATTTTAATTCTTCGTATGATTCATAGAATAATTTGATGGGGTCGAAATTTTGCTCGATGAAGTCAGGGTGAGTGTCGTAATCCGTTGTGCCTATGAATTCTTGTGGTGACTTATGGTGAGAGGTTCGTGATTTGATGATAAATCGTTGTTCGATGCGTAATCATGGCAGTCAACCGTGTTTGACTTATATCATCATTTTTACTTTTCCACTTGTTGATAGCGGTATCCGCCATCTAGTGGCCGAGGCCTGAAGTGATTAAAAACTAGTCTAATTTTTTTGAAAAGATCAAATTGTCATTTTCCAATTATGTTTAATGCACTAAAAATTTGTGAAGCAATTTTAACAGAAAATTAAAAAATATAAAATAATCATTTTGTTGGTATGCTTGGTAAATTTAATTTTTTTATATGGTTATTTTATTTTTATTTGGTAGATCGAATTATGGAATGCTAAAAATTAAAGAGAAATTCTTTAGAAAAGTTTTTCATTTCCAAGGCAACAATAGCGAACGAAAGTAACATCGCCATAGAAATCCGAGAATATCGTCGATTCGCAGTTGGCAAAATAATGTATAACAGTATCGTTCTTTGATCCTACTTAATTCTCAGAAACTCTTATTTGCATACAGAAATTGAAGCGGCAGTCGCCCCCCGAGGAGCATCCTATATACACAGGGCCGTAATCCAATCAATTTATTTTTTCTTGAAAAGGCACTTTTATGTATCGGAGATCTTGACCTAAGCTTTCGATTTCAATGAAGAAATTCAATAAAGAATAATTGCTTGCAATGCCAAACAAGAGTCTTTAGACTCGAAAGGAGTAAGAGTCAAGAGAGGAGGATGAGGAGGAGAAGGAGGCGGAGAAGAGAAAGAGAGTGAGAGAGCGCTTTTCAATGTTAGAGACTTAAAGGAAGGAGATGCTAGGCAGAGAGAGAGAGAGAGAGAGAGAGAGAGAAAGAGAATTCAAACTAAGTTTACAGCTGAAT
Organism: Trichogramma evanescens; assembly: GCA_902732785.1. Lineage (NCBI taxonomy): Eukaryota > Metazoa > Arthropoda > Insecta > Hymenoptera > Trichogrammatidae > Trichogramma > Trichogramma evanescens. The sequence continues at coordinate 28,778 of CACVKI010144767.1, forward strand.
CCTGCCGAGCTAAAGTGGAAAGCTTTAGTTTCGTGATATGGGCTGACGTACGTAATTGGTTTCATTTTGGGAAAATTTCAAACCCCGGGCCCAAGACACATTTGCAGCGTGCGAATTAGAGAAAGATCTTGCGATTAATGCACTCGTTAATATGTTTCGGTTAATTTTAGCTGCCTGATCATTTTGCTTATCACTCGACTAAATCGTATTTTTTTAACCCCATCCCTTGTCCCAAAACAAGTCGCTCAACTATACATAATATAATCTCGACACTGCTTCGCTGCTTCATTTTTAATTCGCAAACGCGTCCGTTATTATTAGGCCACTCGACGCACATACGAGGCAGCGAGCAGATGAATATCATTCTCTCGGTCAACGAGTTATACAATAAAATACATAGTAGCGGCGCGGTAGCAGGCAGCTCGCTGTCAGAGTAATGGCACATTCACGGTTAATTAGGTATATAGCTCTTTCTCCTGTATACATGACCCGTTAACATTGTGTCCCAGACATTCCTGGGTTAGATCGTTGGAATCGTTATACCCCTCTGTCACCCTCTCCCTCCTCTCCCCGGATTGATGAAACATACATCGCGAATAATCCGACTGGATTTGCCGTCATCCACTACTATGTGTGCGCGCGCGCGAACGAAGCGAACTACTACGAGCGCACACGATCGCAATCTGCATGCGAAGCATACGCTCGCACCGCTGAACTCGTTTTGCAATTGTGTGTGCTTCTCCCCCGCGCCGCGTCCGCCCCACGTGTACGTGTGTGCGTATATACCCGAGTGGTAGTACATAGTGGAATGTGACGAATACGTATGCAGCGATGATGTATGCAGCAAAAGTACTTGGCGATCGAACTCGAAGAGACAGAGAGTGAGAGAGAGCTTGCAGAGGGTTTGAATTTTTTCCTCCTCCGGCCGAGATGGAGAAATTTTTCAATGCCCGAGACACGAGAGAGTCGAAATAATTTCGTGAAAAATCATCGCCATTCTGAGAAAGATTGAGAGCCGAGCGACGCGGCCGGTCGTTGCGAGAGAAATTTTCCCATATATGCGAGCTTTGGCCGCGCCGCAAAAGTAATAAAGCGTTTCTAGCCCCAGCTAACGCATGTAGTAGCAGTAGTAGCTAGCTAGCAACCGGCTGTGTGTAGCAGCAGCTCTATATGCGGCATCGCTCGCCGAGCTTCCTTAGGTAAGAGCGACGCACGTTTAATTCTCAAAGTCAATTTATTCAGCACAGAGAGTGAGAGAGAGAGAGAGAGAGAGAGAGAAAGAGATGTATATATGTAACCCGGGGAACCGCATCAGCAAAAGGAAGAAAGAAAGGAAAAAAAAAGAAAATATAAGGAAGAAATCTAATTAAGCCGGTGAAATAATTAAACGAAAAGCTCGAGCTAGCTGCTGCGTAGCTGCGGCACTATAGCCAACGTAATGGCGCGTGTCGGGATGCCGAGAGAGAGAGAGAGAGAGACGACGGCCGTTCACAAGCAGTATACCTACCTACCTACCTACCTACGCGGCGCGGGACACGGAACTAAACGAATTCGCGGCTTGCGCGGTCGAGGCTAATTACGGTCGAACGTGGAGAGGGGGGGAAGAGGAAAGCGAGACCGGAGCTTCTGCTGCTGCAGTCCCAAAATTTACGATTTGCTGCGGTGTGCAGCCGAGAGAGAGAGAGAGAGAGAGAGAGAGAGAGTCTCTGGTTTAACGCAATCTTATTGGAGCTTACATGTATATAATACATATAGTGCATATACACCTTGATGATTTTCCCGAGATAGATAGGCATCGCGTAGATATATATACTTGTATAAATCCTTGCCTACTGCCTAGTCGTTATACGCACACATACCTACACACACAGGTTGGTTGTACGTTATACGTCGTACGTACGTACGTACCGATGCGGTGCTATCAGCGCCTCATCAGTCGAAAGGCGCATTAGCATTACTAATGGCTCCGATCGTTATCGCCACGTGTGCTTACCATTGCGAATATATCTCTATATGTATGTACGTACGTGTGTGTGTGTGTGTGCACCACCACGACTGACCGTAAAGCAATGGCAGCTCTCGGTGCGGTGTCCGAATGTGTGTCTGTATGTGTGTGTGTGGGCAAGCCAAGACTACAAGTGCAGCTGTTGTACTCGACGTCCTCGGCTCGCAGACGCGATCATGGATGATGACTCCTCATCTCGAGTTTGCCGTTGCCTATACACGAGAGGAGGCTGCGCAAACATTATCTCTATCGTATATTCGTACAAAAAAATTAATCGATTTTTTTTTTGGTGTGTTCTCGTTTGCCACAGATTACGAAAGGAGAAGGGCGGCGGCGCCTGGTGTCCCAAGAACATGATCACCAACGAGCCCAAGGAGTATCTCGAGGTGAATCTGCGCCAGCCGCGAGCGCTGACGGCGACCCGCACGCAGGGCCGCTACGGCGGGGGCCACGGGGTCGAGTACACCGAGGAGTACTTCGTCGAGTACTGGCGTCAGGGCTTCGACGAGTGGCGACGTTGGAAGAATCGCCTCGGCGTCGACGTGAGTACATATTATATATTTTAATATTTGATAATACTTGATTTTACGTAAAATTACTCCGATAGCGCAGAAGTATAACGTTAAATAATTAGATGAACCATTAGCGTGTCGATTGGTGAATTAGGTACTCGCGTACGTATTGTGTCGAGTGCGGCCGATGTATCGATTACGAATACGAATCGAAGCTTGAACTAACGCGCGCTCAATTACTGCGTGCCACGTGGCCTAATCAGCGTATCTCATTAGCATGATGATCCGCTCGTAATGTCCATTATATTCCATCAAAACGAACGACTCGGAATTTCTTTTTTGCACACACGGGAGAGGCATACGTGCGATATTAATTCGCCACTCCCGGTCGAGAGCTATAACACTTTTCCACGTCGATGAAATTATGCGTTCACACTTAACTTTTCGGCGCTGCGATGAGCACACGTGAGCGCGCTTATGTACACGCACAAACGTTCATAAATTAAATTTAGCGGTCGCTTCAAAGTGCAAGGCGCGGCGTCGATAATTTGACGATCGGAGCTCTCCCCGTCCATTTGCCTCGTGCGTTAACGTCGAGCTCGGCGGACTGGATGATACCATTCACATAATTATACCATAAAATCAATAGGAAACTGTATCAAAAGTTTTTTCCTCTTAAATATAACCGATGAAACTCGAAGCTTGATTATAGAAATATAGACGCGATGACTTGAGAAAGTTTTGAAAGAGATTCGATCGTTCGACCGGAAAAGCATCGAACGATCTTTTTTTTTTCATGCGTCAATTGTTTATATTTGCGCGTGAAAAAGTAAATGTTGCTCAATTAAAATAATTCAATCGATGTCAAATATTTGCTCGTCAAAAATGATCAGCCGTAAAAATTTGAATATCGCTCGATATTGACTGGCAACCAATCGCTCAGTTGCAAAATTAAAAAAAAACCGCTGCCAATTTATTGGCAAAGAGCTTCCTGATAAAAAATGATTTTTGGTCTTAAATTAAAGTTTGGTTGCTCCGCTTACATTATAACGAATAAAAAATATAAACATTCATTCGTTTGTACATGAAAATATCGAAAAAAAAATTTTTTCTAAAAAACCCTGTTTACAAACCGATAACAAAAATCATGGCTTTTTAACTACTCGATGGAGTTAAGTTTTCGACACTTCTTACGTCACACAAATTCTTCAAAACAAGCCGAACAACCTCACACTACGTGTCTCCGTTCAAAAGTTACACTGGTTCAAGATCGCCACTTTTGCTCTATAACGTAGCAAAAATATAACTTTTTGTTTTAAGATCTAACTTTCTTAATATTCGGTGAATCTTTACGTTTTTGGTCTTAAATTAAAGCTTGGCTGCTCCGCTTACATTATACCGAATAAAAAATGTTGAAAATTCTGGCATTTTTACGTGAAAAAAAAAGAAAATTGTTTTTTCTCGTGTATTACCAAAAAACTTTTTCTGGCCTCATTAATACTACAAACGACAATGATCACAGAGCTTCCTCTATGAGGAAGCAATATGAAACCATGATAGCTCATCTTCCTGCTTGCATACAATTTCATGAAAAAAATTTTTTTGGACCATTTTCTGTGAACTGCGTTTTACATACAACTAAATGATATATTATAGCTGTATAAAAAGAACGTTTGATATAGTTCATTTGGTACATGTGCGGAAGAGACTCGAAAAGTTATAAAAATTTTTATTTATCATCAGACAGATAATAATGAATTATAAACTAATGAAAGAACTGATGGAATTATATCGTGACAATATATAATAGTAATAATTTGGACTTATACAATTTTATTCGTTGACTGTGAGTTTTCATTAAGGTTAAAAAAAGGATAACCTTCACACACTTCGTTTTATCAATTTTATTTGTCAAAAATGAAAGTTGAAAATTTCAACTTTACAAATGGCTGCAATATTTTAAACTTCTTAATCATTTTTTTTTCGAAAATAAAATTGAAATAAATTTAAAATACAAAAAATTATAATGCAAACAAATTAATGATTTAAATATTTTGTAAACTTATTTATTTTAATATATTACTTAAATCTTCATATCAGCCATGCATAATCTCGAGATCTATATTGTTATTATATTTTTTCCTTGCTGTTTTGGTTCTCAATTTTGTTCTTCTTTGTCCTCTTGATTTTTGTTGGTAGCTGCCAAGCAAATATTACATAAATCTTGGTTCGTTAGCGGGTCAATGATTATTTCACACATCTCAGTTGGCAGTCGATAGTGTATCAACTCCATGAAAGAATCCAGTGCCCAGTCCCGAAAAAATCCTCTCGACATTATCTCGCACAGACGCACAGCACAAGTCTCTCTATATCCTTCGAGACCAGAAAGCGACTCGTTCGAGCGCGCAAACCGAAAGTAGTCCTGATACATGAGTAATTTCGCCGCCTCTTTGGGTTGCATCTGGATCAGGTCGGAGAGCGACAGGTTCGACTTTATCATTATCTCCTTCGCTCTTTTTGCAAACCCTTCGTCGTCGTACCAATGTTTTTCAAGATCTGACGATTTCTCGAGCAATCCGTATTGGGCAAAAAATTTCATGATGGTCAAGGCGTCGCTTCGGTCTAGTTCGTATCCACTTCTCTCAAGACGTTCTATGATGATCAAAGCGCTAGACGCTTTTCTCAATTTAAAATGCCACAAATGGGTATCTGCGGATCTGTATAACTCTTCGAAGTAACTCTCAGTGGGAAAAACGAAGCTCGACAGATCTGCACCATTTCTTAACAGAAAATTGATAGTATTCGGCAAAAGATTCGCTACGGCCCATTGGAGCGGTGTCCGACCCTTCTTATCTTTGGCATCAACTTGCACCGTTTGATGCTGCTTTTTGTTGATTTTGAAGAACATCTTTACGACATTATCACCGAATTTACTTTTGCAAATGATGTGCAGAGAAGTCGATCCGTCCTCATTGGTTGAATTAGGATTGGCGCCTCTTTTCAACAAAATTTCGGCCACCTTTTTGCGTCGGCGGAGCAGAGCCAAATGCAGTGGTGTGTTGCCCGACTTGTCTTGGGCATCGACCTGCACCAGCTTATTAAGATCGTCGTTGATCTTGAAGAAAAATTCCGCCAAGTTGTCATCATCATGATTGCAAATAACATGCAAAGGAGTCAATCCCTCCTTGTTGGCCAAAGTGGGATCGGCCTCTCGTCTCAATAACAATTCGACCACCTTCTTATCGACACAGCGACCCATGAGAGACAAGTGTAGTGGTGTGTTGCCCGACTTATCTTGGAAATCGACCTGAACCAAATGATTGACTTTATCGATAATATTTAAAAACATCTGTAAATTAAAAATGACGTATTTCTGACAAATGATGTGCAAAGGTGTCAATCCCATCTCGTTAAACAAATTTGGGTTGGCACCTCTTCTCAACAAAAATACGGCTGAATCCCAGTAGTTAACGGTCAGAGCCACGTGCAATGGTGTGTTACCCAACTTATCCTGGGCATCTATATCCACCGTCTGTTCGATGTCGTCGTTGATCTCAAAGAAAATCTTTGGTAAGTCGGCATGTTTGTATTTTTTAAAAAAGAGGTGCAAAGGAGTCGATCCCTCCACATCGGTCAAGTTTGGATTGGCTTCATGTTTGAGCAGCAACTCAATCACCTTTGCGTTGCCAGCCAAGTGCAGCGGCGCACCACCTGTTTTTGTCCAGAGGCAATTGGGATCCTGACCGAGCTCGAGAAATTTCTCGACGATTTTTTCGTATCCAAGTGCGCAGGCTATGTGGAAATGCGTAAGCCCAGACTCGTCGGTGTAGTTCACATCGAACCTACTGCATTTTTCATATTTTATAAATGTATCACGGACGAAGCCATGGAGATTGTATCTAAACGCAAGATGCAGTATGGTAGTGCGACGCGACGATGGCTTGCCGTCTTCATCAACTTTGGGCTCGTACTTGCAATCGCAGTGAACCATGAACTCAATTAATCGATATTTATGTAGATGTTCCAGGTTTGGCATACTGTTCATAGTAAAGTCAGAGAAAATACAATCGATTTCTTCGGGTTTAAACATATCTTGAAGATTTGGAAGTGGGCCTTGCCAATTATTGACTATGTAATGCAATTTATCATAAAATTTTTCTCGCTCAGCCTCGATCTCCCAATTAACCTCTCGTCGTAATTTCTTAAATTTTTCAAAGCTTGATGTGAGTTCGTTCAAGATACGTATCATATCCAAATAACGCTGGCTTTTACCTGCGTTATGGGAACTTACATCTTCGGACGAGGCCATTGTTTTTCACACTCACACAGTCACTATAGTAATAAATAATTTTTTACACTTTTAATCACTTGTTACAGTCGATGAGATGTTTTTTTGCTGTTCACGTGGTGGCGTCGTAACCTGTACCGACTATGTCTGCACACTATAACGATACATAAAAAAGAGTAAAAACACGTGGCGAAAGCTATATAAGAGATGTAAGTGGCTCGAGTTCTGTATAGTGACTAACGACGATTCTGAATCATCACTATTCTCCTACACATTGATTCTCACATACAGTAAGCAACTCGTGGGCAGGCACATGAGCGAGAAAAAAAGAGTAAGTCAATGAGATAAAGAGTGACGCTACAAAGGCATAGAATTAGGCTACTTTCACCAAACTCAAATCTAATGACACTTTTTTAGTTCCGTAAAAATTCGATTCCCCCTCGAAACAACTCCGAGTTGACCTTTGCTTTTGTTAGATCCGAGGAATACGTTTAATTTTTCAAATTTTCAAAATTGGTCTCAGACTTAGTCCGGACGCCGAGGGGGTTTTCGTGTCCGATTCCGGTGCACACGGACGAACAATATTTATCGACGGTATATGGCCTGCTCAATCCGAAAAGGAAACTTGTTTTTTCGAAAATGTGTTTGAAAAAAAGTTATTAACATTTTTATCATGTTAATACTTTCTTGCGGACCTGGGTCGGCTACGAAAATCCACTTCCACGTCCGCGTCCGGACTCTAACCGCGCAGTCTCAGCACGGATCGAATAGAGTCACGCCAAATGAAATTCACAGGTGAAAGTATTCGCCACGCGAGCAGCGGGATAGCGAGCGAATACTCAAAAATGCCATAACCTCGCAACCACTTCTAAAGAACTTTCAATTGGAAAGGAATAACTTCAAATTTTTCCACTAATTTTTTTTTCAATTCGCGCGAGAGTAGAAGGAGGAGGAAAACAAAAAATAGGGTCATCGTGTACGTAAAGGCACGGCTCTAATTGCACGAACACTCATTGCACGGCCTCGTACATATATATATACATCGATCTCGCGCAGCACATACACACATGTACTATGTATATACATGCGTGCGTACAAGCGTGTACGAGCAAATCGAGTCCTCATTTCGCATTCGTATCCCGGTGCAGTGGGCATGTGCAGCGCGAGTCGCCTATGTATATGCAACCGCTGCACCGGGCCTAGTGTGCGCCCGTCAGTTCATATTAATCGTAAATCTACGAGTCCGTGATTAAGCGCCTGTAATGCATCTCTGTCAATGAGTCGGTGAACGGCCGAGAGAGAGAAAAGGAGAAATGCAGGCGCGTGACAAAGCGACGCTGCTGCACCAACCAACCTCATGTGCGTGCGCGTATGTGTGTGTGTGTGTACGTATAGCTGTTGCAGCAGAGCTGCCTGGGTTATGGTCGAGTATCGATTGCGAGAGATGATTGCAGCTGACGCTCGGCTCTCTCTCTCTCTGCGTATGCAACGGACGCGACTGCGTATGCAGTGTGCAGTGCACTTCTGCGCGATTGGATCGGTCGTATAATTTTTCACGCGTTCCTTGGCTTTTTTTTTAACTTTTCGTACTGCTGCGCGTGCATATACCTCGATCGAAAAAATTTTACCCAAAAATTATTTTTCTCTTCCTCTTTCGTACCACTGCGCTACCGAGAGCCGTATACGATATTATATTTCGAAGAGGAACTTCTTTGGATGCGTTGGCTACAATATAGTAGAGACGCCGTCGCCGTCTAAGTTCGATCACAGACGCTAGATGGCTTAGCCGATTCGAATGTGAACGCGCAATCGAAGCGATCGAGACGTACAGATATACATGGACGCAATTTTGTAATTATTCGACTCCAATAGTGTTTTATGCGATTTTCAATATCTAAGTTACGAGTATAATATTCAATGGATTCTTCATAAATTTCATAAATATTTCCAGTAACCAGTTGAGCAAAAAATTGTTAGCGCGCAAAAGTGAAAAAAATCGATATTACAAGTAAAATATGTGGAATCGATGGAAGTTGTAACGCGATAAAAATTATTTTCATATATATGCGCGCGGTCACTTCGATACACGTTATATTTTTCATACACATATATATATATATGTCTGTATGAACGGAGGCTGACACCGGTGTCCGGGGCCCGCGCACACACACGCCGGACGTTTATCCTATTTTCACGCAGATTTGCACAAAGCGCGAGGTCCGAAAATAAAAGAAGGAGTCCTCGGTGAAATCCTCCAACCCAAGAGCTCTTTATTTCTTTCCCTTTTTCTACACGAAAAAAAGTGATTGAACCAACAGAGAGCCAACGAAGCCTCGAAAAACTGATTGGCCAAAATCTCGCTGCGCGCGCGTAGTAGTTCGTCGTCGAAAAAGTCGTCGCTCCGAAAAGGAGAAAAAGAGCTGCAGACATTAATAANAAAAAAAAAAAAAAAAACGAGAGTGAGAGCAGACAATGTAAGAGCTCAAAGAGACACTGCGAGCAACAATAAAAAAAAGTAGAAAAGTGTGATTGTACTAGACACACATGGATAAAAAAAGAGGAAAGAATTGCATCGAGTCACCTAGATAGTATATGCGCTTGCTCAACGCGTGTAGCTAGCGTTTATCGCCAACTTTCATTCGGTTAATCGTGCAATCTGATTTCAAACCACCCACACTCGGCTCTATCAAACTAGTCGAAAACGCGAGTACAGAAAGACTAAAAATAAAGTAATTTACGCGTTGTAACTCCTTGAATTTTCAAGTTATCTTGTCTTTCTCTCCTTGTCTTTTTCTTCAGTTGATTTCTTCTTTTTCTCTCTCTATCTCTCTCGCTCTCTTGTCGTATGACGTACTTGTGAAACTTGACTCTTTTTCAGCCCTTCGGCAGTGGCGACTTCTGCTGCTGCTGGAACAAATACGTTGAATATTTCACTAGTTCTAGACCGCTGGGTAGTCTCTCCTTTAGCGCCCGGGTCCAAAGTCCGGCGCCAATTGTTAAAAAAAAAAAAAAAAAGGTGCAGCGAAAGAGTGCACGCGCGCCATGGACGAGAGTGCGAAAAAGTTGAGCGGAAAGAGCTCTGATGAAAATAGACAAGAAAAAGAGAGTTTTTAAAAACTGCTGCTGCTGCGGTGACAAACTGTCACGCGCGTCGGATAAAAAAATTTCCCAAAGCCAATTCATCATGCGCGTTAAAAAATTGGCCAATATAAAATCTTTTTTATACATAAGCGAATATAATGTGATAGCTGCATGCCGTATACTTGGAAGGAAAAAAGATAGTACCCGGTGAAAGCGGAAAATTGTTTTCCAGACTCTGGTGCGGTAATCCGCTAATAGCGTGCTCGCGTTTCGTCGTTCCCCCGTTGCTTTTCCATCTCGATTCTGTACACGCGATACATATATAGACGCGCGCGGTAATCCGTAAACCTTCGATACAAGTTTCGCGAATCTCTTCCCCGTATATATTCCTGCGCATGAACAAACATCATTCTGTTGTTGCGGCTTAAGCCGGCACTGATTCGAGATTTTTCCTTCTTTTTCTTCTTTTTCTTTGCTCCCCCCGAACTCCGATCCGATATAAACATCTTATCTCATTTCATAGCGCGAGTTTCTTATGCTGCAGCTCATGCGATATGCTCGCGCGCATGGAAGAAAAGCATTGTAATTTCAATCTGATTTTGACGTTGCAATTTATAAGAAATTCGTTGGTTTTGCGTCGAGCCCTCGCGATTTTCGATTGACTTTTCATAGAGAGACGTGTGTTGAAAAGATTTCAAGTGCACTAGTACTCAAACTACTTTTTTACCGTCAGTACCTTATTTAGCAGACGATTATACCTTGGCTAAAATTTCTAACATTTAATGGCTAGTTTTTGTCAAATAGAAAAGTTCTTTGATCATGATAAATCAATTTAGGACTAAACGCATAATAATGAAAAGTGTAACGTCTTTTTTTAAAATGTTATGGCTATATTATGATTCACTTTCGTTTTGATACTTGATGACTATTTTTTGGCCATGTGAAATTCGCGAAAATTACCATTTAAACCCTCTTTCAAGAGCTATTTTCAATTTTGTATATTTCAAATACAATCTAGTCATACATTTTCAAATAGTCATACATTTATTGTTATATCTAGAAATAGATATACAGAAGTTAACTGTGTGCTTTTGTACCATTATTTTCACTTTGCCACTTCCAGATTTTCAGATAATGGTACTCGCCATCTAGTGGTTGAGGCTCAAAGTAGTATTGTCGTATTTAAAGTGTTTAAAAATTAATCTGAGTTTTATTTTATGAAAGAATGAAATTGTCATTTTGTCATTTATATTTTTACAATAAAGCATCGTTTGAAGATAATCGTTACATGAAAATCGCTGAAAACAAGCCAATTCACAGTAATATATTTTAAAACATTTTAAATTATCGTTTCTCGGGTAACAATGACATTATTAATATTGAACATTTCTATCAAGGTACAAATTCTCGATGGAATATTACACACAATTTTGTCTTATTCGTTATCCCTTCCCCCAGAAAAAAATCAACTGATACACCGCAGAGCTCCTCGGAGCGACTCGACAGTCGTCGAAGACGAATTCGATCAGACACAATCGGATAACTTTTCGCCGCCGCGGCGCTCGTCGACGATCGTCGTCGGTGACGCGTCCGCTTAATCTTTGCACCTTTCCTACTATGTAGCACGTAACGCGTGCACGATGGCGCGCAGTGTGCACCGTCTGCAGGAAGGCACTTAATTCCACTCAGACCAGAAGTGTCACTCTTAAATTTCACGCTCGCCTTCCATCGGCCGGGGCGTTTACAACGTAAGTCGTTAAAAGCAGCAGCAGCAGCAGCAGCAGCAACGGCAGTTCACGAGAGAGATAGCGAGAGACGGTGGCTGCCTTTAACGTAAGTTGGCTTCTTTCCTTCGCCGCGCTTGTGTGTATATTATATATATATACGAGTAAGTTAGAGGCGAATGCAGCGCGGCGCGCGGTAAAGGAGCAAGCGAAGCTCGATTCGGATGAGCTTTGCATGAATGGGATTTATGCTCGAGGCACAAAGTGGAGGAGGAAGGGGACTGTTTTTATGAAAGGGCACTTTGAGGATTTGTATATTTGTTTTTCATAATGCACTTTAACGTTGATGATACACATAATGCGTTTCAGTTTGAGAACTGCGACATAAATGAATAGCGAAAAGCTAACGAACTGTAAATGAGAAAAAAATACATCTCAAAGAGACATAGACGATACACCAAAAGAACGAAATCAAAACAGCCCCGCGAACAGCTACAAGATCGATACTCTAATTTGACTGAAAAGTCCGTTTCTAATCAATCGACGCAACGCGCAACTTCAAAGCTAGTTCGGCCGCGCGCCTGAATCACCAGAAACACAAGGCGGCGCAGTGCGGCGAGTATCGAGGAATCGAAATGAATCAATGATATTACGAAAAATAAAAGGTTAAACTCGTGTATCGAATTTTAATTAATCACAATGAAGTCAAGAGCTGCTGCTGGAGCGCCGAGCTCAAAGCTAATACCACAGCTGCACTCACACGTGCATACACACACACACACACACACACACACACACACACTCATGAGATACGTGCACGATTCATCGGAGGTCTTGATTTATAAGGTAAATAATCTCTAGCGTCGATTCGATTTGCGACGAGACCTTGTTATATGAATCACGTAATCCTTTTTTTTCTGACACTATAGCAATTCGCTAAATGCCTTCAAAATCTAAAATTTAAAAGTTCCTCCTCTAATTTAATGTCATCAAAATGTGCATCAGGATAAAATGTCATTGTCCCTGCACCACCACCACCACCCGTATATTTATATAGAATATTATCATCGTTGGCCTCCTCGAGGAAACGGCGCAGCAGTATAGTGCAGAGCTGCGCGCTTCGTGCCAGCCATTATATCAGTGGCGCATGCGGCACGGCCGCCGGGGCTCTCTCTCTCTCTCTTATTATCACTGAAGCAGCTGTGTAGCGTCTTGTGTTTCTCTCGCCTTATAGGTGGTTTTATGCTCTATTTATACCTACACTACATATATATATATATATTATATAACGGCTTGGGTATCCTGTGTATATGTGCGCTCACTCGCCCGCGCGCCTGTAATTCCCCGGTGGCGCACACGACGACGACGAGGGGCAGAGAAGGGAGGAGAAGGCAATGAATCCCAAGTGTCAGAATTAGCGTAAGATCCTGAGCTGTTTCTCCTTGAATGTATATATATGTGTGTGTGTGTAGATGTGTTCCAAGACAAAAAGCCATCCTCCATCATATTATCGTAGTGCGTCGTAAATCTCGGGCCCTGCGATTGCGAAAGAGATTTTACTCTCTTATATATATTACATAAATATTATTATATATCCACTAACTTAATTCCATGTTATAGATTCGACCCCATTAAATTACTTTTCCATCATGGTGCTAATACCGTTACATATAGCAGCTCGAGAGCGAGATTGGCTAAGTATCAAATAATTGCGGTATTTAAATGGGGGCCACATTGAACGCGTTTCCGTGGCTATTTGCGTGCGTAAATGAACAATCAGCATCTGATGCTTATTAGATTATATGAAGTTTCAAAGAATTCTAAAACTATCTCGGGAAAGAACTCTCAAGTTTCACGAAATTATTATTTAAGAAACTGCAACTCCCTGTGGATATTTCTACATGTGAAAGTATACAAGATATTCATGCTAGTAGTGTACTGAGGTAGAGGCGGGCAAAGAATACGAGGGTGCGCAAACAAGGCCGATCTAATGAGGCATACACGCGCATGAGAACAATGCATTTCGGCTGGATTATATGGACACGGTGTATTCGTTTATTTTTTCTTGCACATCATGCCAATATTTTGCAGTCTGATGGCAAAGTTGAGTGGAAAAGGAAGCCGGAGATTCTGAATGATTTGATTTTGACTGAGCTTTATTATAATTAATTTTAAATTTATTCAAGGGAGCTATGAATATTAAATTAGATTGTTATTTAACATACGATAAGAAATTATAGGGATGGGAAAGTTAAAGGAATCAAGAAAAAAAAAAGCACATGAGAAACTTTTTTATGTTTTTTTTTGTAGATATATTTCTGAAATAAAATTAAAACACGAATAATTAAAATTTTAAAAAATTAATTCGATTTTATTAAATTTATGTACTTAAAATGTTAAATTTTTAAAAAAAACCAATCATGAAAAAATACAGCAATGTCTCCTTCGCTTCTTTTATTAGTTTCATGTGAGGATAAATAAGAACCTTCTTGATTTTCACTATACAATTTGCAGCCCTTTTTAGAGCTTTCCTAGCTCTCACGGGTCTTTATTTATTACATTTTATCACATTTGTTGTTGTATTTTTTCGTTGTCCTTTTGGAGTTTGATGATAGCCGCCAAGCAAATATTATGTAAATCTTGGTTCATTAGCGGGTCAATGATCATTTCACAGATCTCAATTGGCAGCCGATAGTGTATCAACTGTATGAAAGGATCCAGTGCCCAGTCCCGAAAAAATCCTCTCGACATTATCTCGCACAGACGCACAGCACAAGCCTCTCCAACAAGTCTTTTAGGAAAATGATCTAACTTGTTCGAGCGCGCAAACTCCAAGTAGTCCTGATACGTGAGTAATTTCGCCGCCTCTTTGGGTTGCATCTGGATCAGGTCGGAGAGCGACAGGTTCGGCTTTACCATTATCTCCTTCGCTCTTTTTGCAAACTCTTCGTCGTCGTACCAATGTTTTTCAAGATCTGACGATTTCTCGAGCAATCCATATTTGGCAAAAAATTTCATGATCGTCAAGGCGTCGCTTCGGTCCAGTTCGTATCCACTTCTCTCAAGATGTTTGACGATGAGCAAAGCATCAGATGCTAGTCTCAATTTAAAATTAATCCTAAGTTCATACCTCCGTGGATTCAATTCTTTGCCAAAGTAACTGTCAGTGGGAAAAACAAAGCTCGACACATCAGCACCATTATTCAACAGAAGATTGACAGTATCCGATCGAAAATTTGCGACGGCCCATTGCAGCGGTGTCCGGCCCTTCTTATCTTTGGCATCGACTTGCACCAGCTGATTCAATTCGTCGTTGATCTTGAAGAATATCCCTTCCAAGTCGTCATCGAGTACATGACTTCTTTTGCAAATAATGTGCAGAGGAGTTGATCCGTCCTCATTGGCCAAATTAGGATCGGCGCCCTTTCTCAGCAACAATTCGATTTTCTTCTCATTTTTATATGAAATAGCCGTGTGCAGTGGCGTGTTGCCCTTGTTGTCCTGGGCATTAACCTCCACCGTCTGATCGAGTTTTTGGTTGATCTCGAAGAACATCGTCACGAAGTTAACTGGTTTCCATGGGCAAATAATGTGCAAAGGAGTCAATCCCTTCTTGTTGGCCGAATTGGGATCGGCGCCTTTTTCCAGCAACAATTCGGACAACTTCTTGTTGTTGATTTCCAGAGCCAAGTGCAGTGGTGTGTTGCCCTCATTGTCCCGGGCATCGATCTGCACCGTGTGATCGAGTTCTTCGTTTATCTCAAAGAATGATTCCGACAAGTCAATATCCCTTCTATTGCAAATAATATGCAGAGGAGTCGATCCCTTCCAGTTGGCCAACTTAGGACCGGCGCCTTTTCTCAGCAATAATTCAAACACCTCTTTGTCGACGTTCGATCGCAGAGCCAAGTGTAGCGATGTGTTGCCCAATTTGTCTCGGGCATCGACCCGCACCAACTGATTGAATTCCTCGGCGTTTTTTAAGAATATCTTCAAGAAAGAGACGCTTTCTCTCTTGCAAATAATATGCAGAGGAGTCAGTCCGTCCTCGTTGGCCAAAGTGGCGTCGGCGCCTTGTCTCATCAACAATTCGACCACCTTCTCGTTGTAGTAATATTCCAAAACCAAGTGTAGCGGTGTGTTGCCCCTCTTGTCCTGAGCATTGACTCGCACCGGCTGGCGGTTGAAGTCACCCAGTCTGCACAACAACTCCACCCGGTCATCGCTTTCGTTGTTTACGTAGCAAATAATGTGCAAAGGTGTCAATCCCTTCTCGTTAAACAAATTTGGGTTGGCACCTCTTCCCAACAAAAATTCGGCCGGCTTCCAGTGTCGATTGGCCAGAGCCATGATCAATGGTGTGTTACCAAACTTGTCCTGGGCATTTATATCCACCGTCTGTTCCATGTCGTCGTTGATCTCATAGAACGTCTTCACCAAGTCAGCATCGTCGTGTATCCGACACATAATGTGCAAAGGCGTCGATCCCTCCACGTCGGTCGAGTTTGGATTGGCACCTCTTCTGAGCAGCGATGTCGCCATCTTTTTTTTGCCGTGAAACACAGCCAAGTGCAATGGAGTGCTATCTAACTTGTCTCGGGCGTCGATTCGCAGCTGTTGATGTTTCTCGGCGCCGATCATCATTTGTAAGTCAGCATCGTCGTGTTTCCGACAAATAACGTGCAAAAGAGTCGATCCTTTTCTGTCGGTTGAATTCGGATTGGCTTTATGTTTCAGCATCAACTTAATTAACTTGGTTTTGCCACGTTTTGAAGCTAAGAGCAGTGGCGGATCGACTGATTCATTTGTCGCGACGAGATTGGGATCCTGGCCGAAAGCTAAAAATTGCTTGACGACTTTATTGAATCCGAATTTGCACGCTACATGGAAATGGGTAAGCCCGGACTTGACGTCAGTGTAATTCACCTCGAATCCGTCGTAAATTTTAAAAAGCTCACGTACTATAGCCTTGCGCGCAGAAAAACTGAGGTACTCTGATCCGGCCGCATGATGTACTGCTGTAGTGCGACGCAATGATGGCTTGCCGTCTTTATCAACTTTGGGCTCGTCTTTGTAGCCGCAGCGTGCCACGAACTCAATAATTTCTTTTATTTTTGATACAACTATTTGTTTGTTATTTACAAGGTCCGAGAGAAGTTTGTCAATGTTTTTGGGCTTAATAATCTCTAGAAGATTTGGAAGTGGGCCTTTCCAATTAGAGACTATGTAAAAAAACTTATTATAATATTTTAGTTGATTAGCTGCGCTCTTCCAATGGACACTTTGTCGAAAATAATTTAATTGTTCCAAACGTATTTTGGGTTCGATCTGCCTTTTCCATGCGCTATGGGAATTTACATCGTAATTATCTTCGGCCATCGTTTTTTACACTCACACAGTCACTATAGTAATAAATAATTTTTCACACTTTTAATCACTTGCTGCAGTCGATGAGATATTTTTTTGCTGTTCACGTGGTGGCGCGTTGTAACCTGTACCGACTATGTCTGCACACTATAACGATACATAAAAAAGAGTAAAAACACGTGGCGAAAGCTATATAAGAGATGTAAGTGTCTCGAGTTCTGTATAGTGACTAACGACGATTCTGAATCATCACTATACTCTCCTACACATTGATTCTCACATACAGTAAGCAACTCGTGGGCAGGCACATGCGCGAGAAAAAAAAGAGAAAGTCAAAGTCAAAGAGATAAAGAGCGACGCTACAGAGACATAGAAATTAGGCTACTTTCACCAAACTCGAATCTAATGAGACTTTTTTACTTCCCTAATTCGATTCCCCTCGAAACAACTTCGAGTTGACCTTTACTTTTGTTAGATCAGAGGAATGCGTTTAATTTTTCAAATTTTCGAAGTGGGTAAGGTAGATTCACACCGTGCGGTCGGTCGCATGAGTCCACGCAGTCGCAGAACGGATTAAATACAAGATAGCAAGTGAAAGTAGTCGTCACATGCACAACAGTACTACTCGTCAGAATTATCTATCTTATATTGCCTGTCTATCAAAATTCATGTTTTTTTTACATTTATGATATTTGTGAATTTATGTAAAATATTAAAAAAGTTTTGCATAAGTTGTAAATCATATTCTGCTACTGAACGTTCGATTAAAAATATGCATCAATGCGTTACAAATATTCGATAGATTTTTTTGACAATAAATTGATTAACAGAACTCTATAGACATCGCACCTGGAGAGTATTGAATTATAGATTCTACACGATGGTAGTTTGTTTGAGTGACAATGCAGTATGTAATAGCGCTGTTCTGCGAAACCAACGCCGCTCGGGAACTAAAAACATCCCAATGATCGTCTCGTTCGCCCCGGGATTGCACGGCGATGATGAATTTTAGAAACACGCCAACGCGCAGTTGAAAGGAAGTCGAAAACATTGAGATGCATGGAAAAAAACGAGAAGTAGTAAATAAAGAATGCAAATGAAAAAAAAAAAGGAAAAAAAAAGGTATTGGGCATTGAATGAATACGGTAAAAACAGAAAGGATAGTACAGATTTAACGCTCGAATTTGCATTTAGAGAAGCTATTTTCCTCCCGTTTTCTTTCATTCCTTTCCCTCACCTATTTTGTTTCTGTCCTTTTTTTTCACCCACCTTACTCTAGGGGCTGTATACTGCACACTCAGATTGCTGCACTTTCTCTCTCTCTCTTTCTCTCTCTCTATCTCTCTTCTGCCTTTCGCGAGCTCGCGCGCGCGCGCGCGTACCCATAATCGGATTTTGTGGAAAAACGACGCTGAGAATGCGCCTTTACTTAGCGAGCTAGCGTCAGCCGAGTTACATTTTGCAATATTCTACAAGAATATAAATACGAGTGCCACTGAGCCGAATAATAATGAAACCCATTGTTAGCCGTGTACATTCGTATGGTTTGATTTTTCACGCTATAAGCTATTAGAAATTAATCAAAATTAATCAATTTTACATCGTAAAGTAGATTTAAGCGAATGTCATTGAATGATCGTAGAGTGGTCGAACATTTGAAGCGAATTCATTGTTATTAGTGCCCAAAATAAACAACAGAACGACAGAATAAAAAAATTAATTAACTACTGTAAAAAAAGGTTACTTTTCTCTTTCAAGTAAACAATTAGATTTGTAAACGCGAATACATGCAGAACATCCTTAAATCTAAATGTTCGGATCATTCGATCACGTGTTTAGATTTCAAGCCATCTCGTGTTTGTAATCGAATTTAGTCGGTGGCGACGTCTTTCTCGTCATTTTTTACATTATTAATTGTGCTAAGGAACTTATGCGACGACAGTGATTCACAAGCCCCGAATACTTTGCGCAATCTAAAATTTGTTAAATGAGAGCACAATATCATAATACAAGTGAATTAAAAATTACATTTAAAAAAAAAAACTATATATATAAAAACCACTTTTTTTTTAACTTGATGTAACATTCTCCTATATTCTTGATTATCGTGCGGTTTGCACGAATCAATCAGCCATTCCCAACACTTCACTCAAACATTTCATAAGATTTTTAACATAGGAAAAAATTTATTCGAAACGAACCGCCGCGATAGATTTCTTAACGCGAACGTAAAATTACACTTTGTCATTCTGTTTGCGTCTGCGTTTTATGACGCGACGCGCCGACTAATTTATATATGTACTCAAATCGCCCGCGTTTTATTATGCTTACAGTTGCTGGTGGGCAACGACAATCCCCAAACGGAGAAGGAGCAGATCTTCGATCCACCGTTGGTAGCCAGCAAAGTCCGCTTCATACCCTACACGTCGCACATACGCATAGTCTGCATGAGGGTCGAACTTTACGGCTGTCCTTGGAGCGGTGAGTGAAATTTACGGGATCATACTTCTTATGTATTATATACGTCGAGCGCCGATCTTTCGCCCCACACGCGCATACGTCTGCGGCACACAAGCCGCGGCGAGGCTTAGATTTTTGACTACGCAGCTCTGCGGACGTATAGGAAAAAAAAAAAAGAGAGGGTGAGCGAGGGAAAGCGGATTTTAAAAACATACCTTGAGCCATGAAAGTGAAATTTACGAGATGTACGCGTGGCAAAGGAAAATAGAAACAAATACCGTCTGGAGGAGTTCGATTTTCTTTTTACGGAGACCAAAAATTATTAGCCTTTGATATAGTCTTATCGGTGTCTCGCGATGGGCTTATATGTCCGTAAAGAAGTGTTTGAAGTACTTTGACAACAGTTTCGGTAAATTTTTACTGTAAATATTAGAAAAAATAAATAACCCTACGTGTGAGTAGATAAAAAAAAAACATCTATCAAAGTTTTCACGAGTACTCGTAATATTTTGTACTTTCCAACTCGTGATACTAATCATAATGTATATACTAGCTATAGCAGTCGCATAGTTACCCAGATGGGTAAAGGCAACGAGAGCAAAGCCTCGATGGATATACGATGTCAACTCCGTATGTGTATCATATACGTACGCATTATATGCCTAGCCCGGAAAACCCGTTACGGATTATTGTTAGCTCAGCTGCGTTACCGACCGGACCCGATCATATATTTAATCCAGGGTTAATTTTGAATGCAGCCACTCGCGCTCTGTGCGCTTATACAGTATATACCTCGTAAAGTGGAAGAGAATATAATGCGCTGGAAAGTCAGATCGGAACGTTTAATGAAGATTACGTGTCCGTGAAACTTGGATAGGCATATACACATTTTCAGAATGTGATAAAAAATTCACTCGATCTGAGACAACAACTCGTTACTTTTGCTATATGTATAACAGATGGCCTCGTGGCGTACTCGATGCCGCAAGGTGTGCGCAGAGGCTACGAGCTGGACCTGACGGATCGAACCTACGACGGCACGGAGGAAGCCGAGTACCTCACCGGCGGATTGGGACAATTGGTGGACGGACAAAAAGGCCCGGACAATTTCAGGCTCGATATGTACGGGAATGGCAAAGGTAAGATGGACGATTTAATTCGTCGAACGTATGAGTGCGTCGTTACGATGATCTATTAGTATTGAGCCAGCTTTTTTATGGTGTGTAACATCAGTTTCGTATTGTTTCCTCGAGGATATAAATTTTATCTCGTATCGGTAAAATTAGCCTCTGGCTCAGCACTTCGACAATGATACACGTCTTACACATGGCCGCTTAGAAAGACGTACCGATCGCGAAGAGGAAGGCGAGTCAAGGAGGGCTACCGAAGCACAGCGAGGACCACGAGAGTCGGACGCGTACGTGTGGGTGCTTCGCATAAAAAACCAAACGGCCAAACGAGACCGAGAGAGATAGCGACGGCAGTCTGTAGATTTTCTATACGTACATACAGTCAAACGCACGACTCGTACTACTGCTACTACTACTCGGCAACACTCAAATCTGCTTTCGATTTACATACATATTGAAGTCGAGAGAGCGAGTCTGTCGTCTAGTCGCGCGGCTGGTTTGGCTTATACCACTTACTTTTCCACCTCGATGTTGATGTACCCGAATCTACAATATCGCGGCTGTATCTTTATGCGCGCGCGCGCGTGTGTGTAGTCGTACTACGTGGATCCGAATCGACCCTGTGTTTTTCTATACATGGACCTTTTTTTTCTTCATTTCGTTCTTATATTTATATACATACGGGAACGGACGGGGGATATATTGATATTTTTAAAGATATAAGATAAAAAAATATCGACCGCGATTTAAATTTTCTTATTCTTACGACAACGATGATCTTCGCTCGAAGAATAAAAACAAAAGAGCCGCATACTCATGTCGATCTCGCAATCCAGTTATACGTCGTTCAAAAATTCTCAGGTATATAAGCTGATCGCCATCGAGAGCGAATCTAACGCGTCAAGCCGTATACGCGCGCGGCTGGAAGCGACGACGACGACGATGACGACGACGACGATTTCTCGGCGCTGATACGCAGCGCGCGGGTATATACCCACGCAAACAGCCCTGAGTAGCTGTTAAACGACTTTTGTGCGGCGCTCCTTTTTTTTTCTCTCTTCCGCTTCTCTCTCTCTCTTTCTCTCCGCACTCGAATCGCGCCAAGAAATCAGCGTGCGTCTGCGGCTTTTCTCGATTACCGGCCGCGCTGCGCTGCGCACACGTGTTTGCGTCGCCAGCAACGACCTGTACGACGACGACGACTTTTTCACGCGCTTATCTCGGAGATGGCAATGACTCTCTTTCTCCCGGCATCGTAGTCGTCGTCGCGCACTCAGATATAGATATGTGTGTGTGTGTGTGTGTGTGTAGGTATGAGCGTATAAAACGTTAACCCCGGGTACACCGAGACGGCGAAACGTGCGCGCGTATAATGTGTCTGCGCGGCTCGCGACATAAAGGAATTTTCTCGATTATACGTCTCGCAGCGATATCTCGAAACCTTTACCTTGAGCTTCATAAATGGCGGGATCGTTTTTAATTGATTTCGCAGTTATTGCGCGTGGACTGTATCTCTGCGGTTACATATCGATTTCGAATTGTCGTATCGTGAAATTCGAGAGTTAAATCAAATCGTTACATATATTCAAGTTCTGCGTCGCAAAGTTTTTGGCTGAGGACCCTACTCTATATACAGCGGAAATATAAATTTGTTTGCAGGCTACGAGTGGGTCGGCTGGAGGAACGACACTCCGAACACCCTGGGACGGCCCGTGGAAATAATTTTCGAGTTCGATTACGTGAGAAACTTCACCGCCATGCATCTTCATACGAACAACTTTTTTACCAAGGACGTTCAGGTATATATACGAAAAATATGTGGGCCAAACTTATATTAAGGCCAACATATTTTTTCAATTAAAGTTTGTACTCGATCCTTATATCGTTGCCTTTTTTTTCTTTTTCATCGATCATAGGTATTCAGCCACGCCAAGGTGTACTTCGGCAGCGGCGCCGGCCAATTCGAGAGCGAGCCCGTGCACTTCTCGTACATGCCGGACGTGGTGCTGGAGCAGGCCCGCGACGTCACCGTCAAGCTGCACTCGCGCGCCGGACGCCTCGTCAAGCTGCAGCTGTACTTCGCCGCCAGGTGGATACTGCTCAGCGAAATTGTTTTCGAATCCGGTAAGTAGTCGCGAAATTGAGTTTCGGTCGGGCGATCAGTTTATATTTTCTGCGCTGCATAGCTATTATCGTTTTAAATAAATTCCCGAAGCATCAAACTTTGGCTGTGTGTACACGCGCGGGTATATATACGTATCAAAAGAAGGG